>SJYA01000589.1:52415-134352 GCA_006410615.1 Neotragus moschatus
AGTGTAATATCTAAAATACTTTCCTGGAATTGCAAAACTTGATTGTAACATGGAAACCACCCTGCCTTGATTTCAAGATTTCAACACTCATTGGTGTGCTAAGGCTGGGCAGCTCGAAAACATCATTATGAGAAACAAAGAGAAACTGCTTTCAACGAGCAAATCTCTCCTGTTTCCTCTGGTGTTGTATGACATAGTATGGAGCTTTCAGGTGGCAAAGACCCTGCCTGCCAATGCAGAAGACATGAGAGATGTTGGTTCAATCCCTCGGTCAGGAAGATCCCCTGGAGGAGGGCACGGCAACCCACTCCAGGATTCCTGCCTGGAGAATGCCATGGACAGGGGAGCCTGGTGGGCTATGGTCCACAGGATCACGCAGAGTCAGACATGACTGAAGCGGCTTGGCACACAAGCACACAGTTGTGCCACACTAGTGGTGTGGGCCAAATACTGACAGCTGCTTTGGGAATGAAATGTAAAGCTCTAAAACACTGAAGTTCACTATTTCTCTTTGGAAATCTACATCCTGACTTAAAATAATGAAGTTTTAATAAAATTTGATAGTTTCGTCTCCAGGATGACAGAGTATTTTATGAACAATAGGTGCTTCAATAATCTCTCTGAATAGGAATTCATAATCTCAGAGAACATCATTCTACATTATCACTCAAGGAAAGAAATGCTGAAACTTTAACTTGGGCAATTTTATCTACTGCACACATCTCACTAAATGGCCCTCTTCTTTGAGGGAAGAATGGCAACCTTTGAAGAAGGAGAAGCTGGCTCTTAAAAGCCATCTGAAAATTATTGGAAAAGCAAGAGTACACTTGTTCTGTTTTACAATGTGCTCTATGGAATAAAATAAAAGTGAGAATTGCTCAGTCATGTTCAACTCTTTGTGACCCCCATGGACTGTAGCCCACTGGGCTCCTCTGTCCATGGGAAGCTCAGATGGTAAAGAATTAGCCTTCAGTGCATGAGACCCAGGTTCAATCCTTGGGTTGGGAAGAACGCCTGGGAAGGGAATGGCAACTCACTCCAGTATTCTTGCCTGGGAAATTCCAGGGACAGAGGAGCCTGGCAGGCTATAGTCCACGGGATTGCAAAGAGTCAGACAGGACTGAGCAACTAACACTTCACTATTAAATCAAACGACTATGCTAATTGCATGGATTTACCATTTATTACTAAAAACATTGAGAGATGTCATCATTTGTGCTTTTTACAATGACTAAGAATTGCCTCTGCTACAGAATTCTTTGGTTCTGAAGAAGAAACAGAGAATTAAAGCCTGTGAGTGTGTTTTAGAATTTTTTAAAATCTAATATTCTTTTAGTCAGCTCAAGATTTGGAAGCAGATGACCAAAGTTCATACCTTAGATTTGCAAAACATTTCCTATGACTATGTCTACTTTATCTTTCTAAACCTGAATTTCCTCATTTGGGAAATGGTAGCTGGTTTTTTAATTAGATTAAATATTTGTTGGATCTAAATATGACTGATTTTCCATAGGTATCTGATAGCTGGGCTGTTGTCTACAGACAATATGGTGGTGGTGGTTTAGTCAGTAAGTCATGTCTGACTCTTGCAACCCTATGGATTGTAGCCTGCCAGGCTCTTCTATCCAAGGGATTCTCCTGGCAAGAATATTGGAGGGAGTTACTATTTCCTTCTTCAGGGGATCTTCCCGACCAAGGAACTGAACCCAGGTCTCCTGCATTGCAGGCAGATTCTTTATCGACTGAGCTATGAGGGAAGCCCAGAAATACAGTAATTCCTGTTCTTAACACAGGGAGAGGGATATTCTTCTGCTATCAGATAATGCTTATTTTTGTGTTGGTATTTTTTGTGATCTTCCTCCCTATTTGTGACCTTCTGGAGAGGTTATCCCCCAAAGAAGGGAATGACAAACCACTCCAGTATTCTTGCCTGGGAAATCCCACGGACCGAGGAGCCTGGATTTAGCTATGGACTAAATCCCATAGTCCATGGGGTCGCCAAGAGTCGGACATGACTGAGAGACTGATAACTAACTTAGAGAGGTTCTAGCAGAATAAATCACAGAGACAAAAATAAGTAAAGCATTCCAAGTTGCTGTTGTAAATTCCTGACCGGGTGGGTGGGGAGGGGGGAAGAAGGTTGAATGGAAGAGCTGCTTTGTACCAAATTCAAAGTTTATAAACCAGGAGCCAGCAACATATATTCTGCAATATTCCAATATTCTGTAAATATTGGAGTGGGTTGTCATTTCCTCCTCCAGGAGGGTGACCCAAGGGAGAAGTCTAATAAGAGACCAACAGGAGCCATGGGCATTTTGGAAGATGTTGTTACGCAACAATTTCAAGCTTTTAAGGAAGATAGAACAGGGTCAGGGCATTTCAAGAAGCTCACAACATTCTTGAAATCTAGGTACTGCAAGTCAGCTGACACCAAGCAGTTCCTAAAAAAAAAATTCTTTGCCAAAGAAAAATTATGATGGAGTGGCTGAAAGCGCCTTTATTGTGCTCATGTGTATGTAATATAAGTTTTTTCTTGATCATTATTGTGAATCCACTGAAATCTGGGGCCTTGCGAAAGCAGTTAGCATTACTCTAAGTACATGTGTTGGTTGTTGCTGTTGGCTTTTTGGTTTTTTAAATTACGAGTAGCTAAGAATATAAGACATTCAACAAGGCCTCTATGTAAGGAAGGACAACATCCTAAGTGTTTAAGAGCCAGAGATCGCTATGCAGCAACAGTAGGTTCCGATGGTGCAATTAGAGCAATTTTGGTTTTAAAAGTTTGAAAACTAAAAGCCATATTGTGAAGAAACTTGAATGTAAGTATAGATTTCATCCTACATGCATTCAGCAGCCACTTTTCTTTTTTCAACTATTGTTATGGGATCAAAGAACTTGATTACATGGAATGGAGGCAAGGGAAAAGGGAACCAAGCAGTTAAAAAAATAGTAAATAATAGCAGGATGGATAAATGACAAGGTCTGTATTCAATACCCTACGATAAAATATAATGTGAAAGAATATGAAGACAATGTATGCCTGTAAAACCAACTCAGTTTGCTGCACAGCAGAAGTCAAATACAACACTGCAGATCAATTATACTTTAACAAAATTAAAAATAAGTAAAAATTTTAAAATAACAGTAAATAATAAAACAATTAGAATAGCTCTGGCATAAGGTGATGAGCAAATTTCAAAGACCTTGGGACCAATGTTAAATTTTACTTATTGCTGTACTTCAGAATCCAGTATACTGCTTAACAAGGAAATGGTTCCAATAAACAGTTATTTTATAAATAGATGTGTGGCTATGCACATAAAAGAGGCCAAATATAAGGTAGGATTTGATAAAAAGACTAAATGATAGGATTTGCTTATTGACACGATGTGGAGAGAAAGAAGAGTCTTAGAGGACTCCAAGACTTTAATTCTGCCTGATCAAGATAGGAAAATCTGAAGAAGGACCTGTTTTGTGTTTAAAGATAAACACTGCATCATCTGTAACATACAAGACAGTTTTTGGAGTATGTTGCATCACTGCACATAAAAAGCTTTAAGAGTTATTATCATTTCAATGCTCCAATGAGCTAGACAATCAATCATAAATATTGTAATTCTAAAAACTTTGTGTTTTTTTTCTCAAAATGGAAGCCAATGACTAATTTTATCCATATTAAAAGATAAGCTTAGAAAAATGAACAGAGATAAGAGAACGTCATTAGGATTGCATTCTGGCTTTCTCCAACCCTAGAGGTCAGCAGCATTCAGTTTTTGAACTAATGACGTAAGGAAACAGAGTAACACAATCTCTTCTTAGGAACATCCAGAATAGAATTTTAAAACTTTTTTTAATTGAAGCCTCTTCCACATTTCACTATTGTTAATAGTTAACAGCATGTTAAGTTACAAATGTATTCATTTTGTCATATAATGCATCTCTCCACTTAACTGTGAGAGGTACAACTATAACTTTTAGTACCGAACTGATTCTGGGATTAAATGACCAATTTCCACCTCTCATATAAAGAGGAGCTAGGAACGAGCAATTTCACTACAAACATGATTTAATCTTTGCTCGTCAACAGAGATTCTAGCTTACGAAAGAACTGTGGTTTGGAACAGGTCATTAGACTGCCTTATTTTCCTCACAAAATTTTTACTTTCTGCAGTTTCCTTGCTTAGAGTCCATACCAGTCTCACTATCCAATTAGAAGAGCCTACATTCATTCAATTTAATTCAACACATATCTGTTGAATATCCAGCATTCTCTCTCCTCATGTTGATGGATGTCATTTTTGACTTCACAGGTATGTGCCTTAATCTTAAAGTGGCAATCATTGTATCTTAAGATATATTTGTACACATAACAAAGTTTAAATATGAAGTTAGATACACAGGGGAGACGAAAAGCAATAGATTTTGCCTAAGTTTATAACATTATTGTCAACATAGTTAGCTTATGCCTTTCCTTTTCTCATCAGAGATTTCAATCTGTGGCAGAAACTGGAAAAATATAAAAAAGTGTGCCAAATGGTTGCTTGTGTCTTCATGGGTAATTATTAGATGAAAGAGATTAACATTCATTTGATAGGCTGAGAGTCTTTAAGAAAAAGAACCTGTGTGTTTAATATATTTTAATATACCTTATTCACTCATTCTGTATGGTTTTTATATACATTTTAGCAGTTTCAAGTTTTAAGATTCCCCCATACAATTCCTTGAATTCTCAGAGAAGTTGTGAAGGTAACAATGCAAAATATTAACAGGAGATACATTCTGCTATGCTGATACATACTTAATTCATGGAGTTTCATAATTAATGAATTTATAAACCAAAGAACAGATTGCATATGTATGCACTACCCAAATGCTAGCTTCAGATTTTCAAGTATCATCAGTGAGGTGCTTCAGTAAATATCTTCCCTTTTTATTCATTTACTGTTTGATTTTTAATCCTTAAATTGCTGTATTTCTAGCTTTCTTCTACACTTCAATTCACTTCCTAAAGTCAACATTAGAAAATCTGCAACAATGAACTCAAATGGATTATAAGCAAGCAAAAATAACTCTAAAACCTCTTTCTGTAACACAGGTGGTGAAGAGTTGACTGGACATAAGAAATGCCTCAATCCAATATATTCTGTTGAGCCAGACTTTACTGTTTAACCCTTAGATCCCCAAGTAATAGTGCTAAACCGAAAAGACCTATTCTTACAATTCCTACTCTGCAATGTAGAGCCTTGGACAAGTAGAACTGAAAACGTCTTGATGATTCCCCCCACCCATCCTCCTTCCCCTATCTACCAGCAGCTCCCCCCAACCTGATTTACTCTTGAGCCAAGTGCAGTCTCAGATGGTTAATGATTTACCCAAAGGATTATATTTCAACTAGTAGGAAAGGAGACTCTTGAAAACTCTTCCGTTTTAGAATTGCAAATTCCCCAAACACTTCTTAGTGGTATCAGATATTCAGAAGACATCACAGACTGCCTTGCATTGTTATTAGTCAGTTACCAGTAATCCATACGGATTATGCCTAACAGTGTTTCAGACATGATACCTGGCACTTGTGACATAGTCATCTCCCTGAAGGACCTTGTGGTCTTACGGAAATGCAAACATGTATCCAAACAAGGATAAATACCAAGGTTTATTATAATCAATTCTACTTGATGTGGAATGAAAAGCTTCACAGATAGGACACTAATAAATTGAAAGATCATTAGTAATTGGATGTCCAAGAAGGTAAAGATGGGCATTCCACGCAAAAAGAATAGCACATACAAGTCACCAAAACATCAGTGTGTGGCCTTGTATTCCCAGGTAAATTATAAATATATTTGTATGATGTGTTTTGAAAATTACCCCACCTTCATTCTGTTTCCTAACTCATTAAATAAGTGAGAATTGACTGACTCCTGCCCAGCAAACAAGTTGCTATTATTCATTCCTTTTGAGTTTCATACATCTGAGGCTTTCTTCCAAAGTATATGAGATGTAGTCTCTTTATGCCTCTGTTCAAAACCAAAATGTTTGAATTTTTAGGCACATAAATAATTTCTTCTAATATTTTCCTGGCTCTTACAAAAATTAGTTTTATGCAAAAGTAAGCAATTTCTCCAAATTAAGCATCTGCCAACTTATTTTCCACATGCAGAGCTCATGGAAGATTTAGGCGATTCAGGATAAAGTTGAACATTTTAATGAACATAATGAAAGTTAATAATAAGCATAAAAATGAACTGCCTCTTGAAAAATTTACTGGATGCATAACTTTTCATTTTAGGTTGAGCTCTGAATTACATAGCTAAAGTTTTTATGGGTTTATTTAAGTTATTCACATTTGCCTGAGTTTAATTCTGAATTAAAGCCAAAGAGAGGTTTAATTATCAAATAACCTCGGATTCCTACAAGATATTCTGACCTTTCTTCAAGTCTCTCTTACTCCAGTATAAACGTGAACATTTACATTAAATTCTATAGCGATGTTAATACATATGTTAATATATATGAAGAGTATTCTGTATTTGAACGATACACAAACTGCTCTTCATAAACCATATTCTTATTTTGAAAATGAAAACTGTATTGTCACAGAGAGTGGT
Source organism: Neotragus moschatus (assembly GCA_006410615.1). NCBI lineage: Eukaryota > Metazoa > Chordata > Mammalia > Artiodactyla > Bovidae > Neotragus > Neotragus moschatus. The sequence goes on from SJYA01000589.1 coordinate 59,024, forward strand.
TTATAAAGTTAGGATGGCTAAAATATCATTCTTTACTACAGTAAGGGTTCTACCATATTCCCTTTCAATGGATATTCGCAGGGTCCCCTTAAAAGAAGGCAATTTGGGGAATAGGAACTCAATAGTAGACTTCAGAATACATATTGATTACTCAGATTTTAAATTACCCCTTTCAATTCTAAATAAGTCACGGTACATTCATACAATGGGTCATTATGCAGCTGCTGAACAGTACACAAATCATCTGGCGGTCCTCCAAAGTGTCTTAAATCAGGCCAGTTCTCTCCCCTCTGCCTCTCTACTCCCTCCCCTCTGCTGCTTGTGCTCTTAACTGAACTAACTATGGAGCCTCAGGGGTCATCCCTCAGCTTCCACTATTGCCCATCAACCAGTCCTTTTTCTACAAAGTTGCCAAAGTGAACTTTAAGACACAGACCCTATTAGTATCACTCAGCTGCTTACCCCTCCCCAGTGCCTTCCAACTCCTTTTAGAATTAAATCTAACTCTGCTCCCAAATCTTCCATCATCTGGGCCACGCCTCCACCCTGGCCCCCTTCGGATCCCGTTTCCAACCATCTACACCTGAGTCACATCTGACTTTTTCTGACATTAGTTTCCCCCTTTTCACTTCATGTTTCATCTCTCTAGATTACTATTCTCCAATATCAACACGTATCTGATAGGCCCTCCATAGGAGCCCGGGGTTACAATGGCCCATTATGTTGACTTTGCAAACAAAGAATAAGATCACAGTGACCCTTGAGACTGACCAAATTGCCCAAAAGACATTCTGTTTTCCTGCTGGCGCCTACCTTCTCAAGGCTACAAGACCACCGGATTCCAGACCTCCAGCTACAGTGATCACAGGACTTAACTACAGGTTAAAAATTAAACATGCCTTCAGAGAATTTTTCACTGGTGGTGTGTAAGAAAAGTCCCCATCAGAAAGGGAAGACACTGGCTCTTCTCAAGGGCCAGTCACCCTCTCATCTTCCCTTTAATAAATTTCCCTTTTCTGGCATGACTGCCCAGGTCACTCTCTTTTTCTCTGCACTTGTCTTACAATCTGGACCTCGCCAGGAAACTGAGACAAGCCCTGGGACGTGACTCTCCACTTGCCTTGCTGGACTGACATCCACACGCTGGTCCACATTGCATCCATCGGTTACAAGGGTGAGTGAAATCCCATCCTCTGTGATTCTCTCTCTCTCACCTCATTTCCAAGTCCCCTCGGGCCCTAGGCTGTGTGCCTCGTCTGACTTTGCAATAGGGGATGCCTATTTCAAAGCAGACTATTATTCCTCTCTGAGAAGGTCCTGAGAACTGGGACGCCTTTTTCTCGGACTTTTCTCCTTGCTTTCCCTCTCCCCTGTCTAACCTTCCTAATTGGCCTCAATGGAAAATTCTCAATCTCAGCCCTCAATTTCTACTCCTCTAGGATGCCTTCTCTGAAACCTAAAAGCCTTGGGCTTCCAAGGGGAGATTAGACCAAAAAGACTTATTTACTATTCTAACACTGTCTGGCCACAATACACTTTATAATAGGTCCCAATGGCCAGAAAACAGAACTGTGGATTATAATACTCTACAGGACCTAGATAACTTCTCTCGCCACAACAGCTAGTGATCAGAAATCCCTTATGTTCTTCGCTCTTCACTCTCAACCCTCTCTCTGTGAATCCTCTTGAAAGTAAAAGTGAAGTTGCTCAGTCGTGTCCAACTCTTTGTGATCCCATGGACTGTAGCCCACCAGGCTCCTCCATCCATGGGATTCTCCAGGCAAGAATACTGAAGTGGGTTGCCATTTCCTTCTCCAGGAGATCTTCCTGACCCAGGGATTTGAACCCGGGTCTCTTGCATCGTAGGCAGATGCTTTACTGTCTGAGCCACCAGGGAAGTCTCTTATATTTTTCAAATACTCTTAGCCCACTCTGGGCCACTTCCTCCTCATATAATGTCTCCCAATCCCTGCTCAGATTTCTGTTCTTCTTCCTTCGACCCTTTGGACCACAGCCCAACCGCTATGGCTCCCAATTCTTTTGAAGCCACTCCAGATCCAGTTCCATAACCTCCACTTTACGTCCCCTTTTCTCTCCCTCCTTCTCAAGTGCAGGCTACGGCCACAGATCCTGAACCCCTTCCCCTGCCTGTTCTAGAGGCAAGCTCTGAGACCTTACCCCACCCTCTACCCTGAGGGTCCCAAGGTTCTACCCCAACCTCCCCCTGTCTCCTCCCCATACCTGGTCCCGAACAACTTTAAAGCAGGAAACTTCACTGCGGGACCTCGCTTCTTCCCCTACTCATTCCTCTCTTTACGGGAAGCAGCTGGAGCAGAAGCCATTCCTCGGGTTCATGTCCCATTCTCCCTCTCTGATCTATCTCAAATCAAAAAGCGTCCTGGCTCCATCTCTTCAGACCCATAAAATTATCTAAAAGAATTGGAATATCTTACCCAGTCTTATGACTTAGCCCGGCATGATATTCACATCATCCTTTCCTCCACTCTTCTCCCAGAGAGAAGGAACGAGTATGGCAAGCCTCTTAGGCACACGCTGATGAAGATACACAGGACAGACAAGACTAAGCCCGTAGGGATCACGGCTGTCCCCAGAGAAGATCCCAGCTGGGATTACCAGACAGGGAGACCTGGGCAGGCAGTGTATAATCAATCATATGGTTGCTTGCCTCATTGTGGGCCTTCAAAGGCAGGACATAAAGCCTTCAACTTTGATAAGCTCCAGCTATTAATTCAAGGACTAGACGGAAACTTGGCATAATTTCTAGCCAGGTTAATGAAGCCCTACAAAAATATACAAGGTTAGACCTCGCTTCAACAGAGGGCACCGTTGCCCTTAAGACCCATTTTATCTCCCAATCATCCCCAGACATCCAAAAGAAACCAAAAAAGGCAGATGGCCCTCAGACCCCTCAACGAGACCTTTTAAATTTAGCCTTTAAGCTTTTCAATACCAGGAAGAACAGGCAGAGCTAGAGAAGGCCCAATACCACTTTTTAGCCACTGCCTTACGTGGCTCCAAACCTCCATCAACCAACACAGACAGGAAGCCACCTGCGCCCTGCTTCAAATGCGGCAAAGAAGGCCACTGGACCCACTTATGCCTAAAGCTGAGGCTCCCTCCAGGTCCGTGTCCCAGCGGTGGCATAAAGGGACATTGGAAGGTCGACTGCCCAAACCCCCTCTAGGAATCTGGACATCCCCTCCTGGTCCTAAGCACGAGTCCTCTGATGCAGCTCTGCCCAGCCTCCTCGGATTTGCTGCTGAAGGTGCCCAGGGCTCCAGGACCTGATTCTCATCACCTCTATGGAGCCCAGGGTAACTCTCACAGTGGCAGGTAAGCCAATCTTTTTTCTCATCAACACAGGGGCCACTAACTCTGCTATGCCTGCCTACCCCTCAAAAAAACAAAGTCTCCTTAGGTCTCTGTTTTGTGGGTTGATGGTTTAATATCTACACCATGAATAACCGAATCTCTACCTTGCACATTTCAAGATACCCCATTTTTCCACTAGTTTCTTATACTCCCAAAATGCCCCACTCCTATTCTTGGAAGAGATCTTCTCTCAAAATTTAAAGCTTCTGTTACTATCCCAACCCACCTTCCAATCTAACCTGGTTACTGCTCCGTAACACCTGCCACCTCTGATGTTCGTGTACAACAGGTTCTGTTTTTCTTTTTTTTTTTTTAATTTTATTTATTATTATTTTTATTTTTTTACCTTATAATATTGTATTGGTTTTGCCATACATCAATTCTTACCCCCACTAAGAACTATACCACCACATCTCTGTATTCACACTTCACATCTCTCCTTCCCGTCGGACCGATCCATCTACAACATCTCAGGAACTGCGAGACGTTCTTTTGCTTTCTCAGGGAAACTCCCTTCTGCAAATGTCATAAACACGCCTCTAGTAGGGGCTACACTGGCAAGTTCACTGTCAGTTTCAGAGACTACTAACAAGTTCCCAGAAAGACTTATTTGCTATCGATTTCAGCTGTTGTCTTCTTACTCCTGAAATATTTTTCTTATGTGGAACCGCCATCTATTTAAGTCTTTCTACTAATTGGACAGGAACATGCATCCTGGCATATCTGCTGCTGCTGCTGCTAAGTCGCTTCAGTCGTGTCCAACTCTGTGCAACCCCGTAGACGGAAGCCCACCAGGCTTCCCCGTCCCTGGGATTCTCCAGGCAAGAACACTGGAGTGGGTTGCCATTTCCTTCTCCCATGCGTGAAAGTGAAAAGTGAAAGTGAAGTTGCTCAGTCGTGTGTCCAACTCTTAGCGACCCCATGGACTGCAGCCTACCAGGCTCCTCCGCCCATGGGATTTTCCAGGCAAGAGTACTGGAGTGGGGTGCTATTGCCTTCTCCGGGTATATCTAGCCCCAGATATTTCTATCCCACAAATTCATAACCTACGCAAGTGGGTGATTCAATTCATTCCTCTACTAATCAGTTTAGGAATAGCAGATGGGATTGGAGCAGGGACTGCAGGACTCAACAATTTCTTTAAATTACTACCAAAGCCTTTCTAAAGACCTCACGGAAAGCCTAGAAGAAATAGCTACAAGCACTATCCAAAACCAGCTAGATTCCCTGGCAGCCATGGTTCTCCAAAACAGAAGGGGATTAGACCTTCTAATGGCAGAAAAAGGGGCTAATGTCTATTTTTGGAGGATTCTCGCTGCTTTTATGCTAACAAATCAGGCATTGTAAAGGAAGCAGCACGAGATCTCACAAACAAGTCCTCAAGAACACCTTAACACCTCAGTAATTCATGGGAAAACTGCCTAAACAATTGGAATTGGATGTCCTGGGTCCTACCTTTTCTAGGCCCTCTCTTTCTCCTTACCCTTATTCTAACTTTTGGCCCATGTTTAATGCATCTTTTTTCAAAATTTCTTCAGGACCGCTCACAAGATTTCATCAACCGAACTATCCGTGAGCTACTTCTAATTTGCTCAAATTATCAAAAACTTCGACCCCACACAAATCCTCTTGACCCACATTCCAGCCTTTTCTTATTTCACCCCCACGACACCCCTGACCCGCAGGAAGCATTTACAGAACAGTTATGGAAGATTGACCTTTGGCCCTTATCCTAAATCAAAAAGGCTGGAAGGAAGGATAGGGCCGACCTCTTGGTTGAAATGGCTCATTATGTTAACCTCACAAACAAAGAATACAATCACAGTGATCCTTGAGACTGCCCAAACTGCCCAAACAACATTCTGTCTTCCTGCTGGCGCCTACCTTCTCAAGGCTATGAGACCACCAGATTCCAGAACCTTCAGCAATGTGACCACAGGACTCAGCTACAGGCTAAAACTTAACCATCCCTTCCGAGAATTTTTCATTGGCAGGGTATAAGAAAGACCCCATCAAAAGGGAAGANTTGATCAAAAATCTTAAATCTGAACAAGAAAAATCTCAAGAAAATTCAAAGAAGATCCAAGGGGTTCACAGACAGATCAACATCTAGACACCACAGTCAAAATATTTAAAATCAAAGACAAAGAGGTACTCTTAAACACTTATCATGTAAATGTAACCTTCAGTAGGATTAAGAGTTACATTCTCATCTGGAAACTGTGGTGGTCAAAGAGCAGTGGGATGACACTGTACATCAAGAAAAAAAAAAGACTGTCAACTAAGAATTTTATATCAAGCAAAAGTAGATAAAAGCTGAAAGCATTCACTGCTAGCAGACCTTCCCTAGAAGAAATACTAGATAGTCCTCGAGGCTGAAGTAAAAGGGATGCGTACCTAAGGGGAAAGTGTGTGCATGTGTGTGTGTGTGAATGTGTGTATACTTCCCNGAAAAAAAAAAGACTGTCAACTAAGAATTTTATATCAAGCAAAAGTAGATAAAAGCTGAAAGCATTCACTGCTAGCAGACCTTCCCTAGAAGAAATACTAGATAGTCCTCGAGGCTGAAGTAAAAGGGATGCGTACCTAAGGGGAAAGTGTGTGCATGTGTGTGTGTGTGAATGTGTGTATACTTCCCTGGTGGCTCAGACGGTAAAGAATCTGCTGCAATATGAGACTTGGATTTAATCTCTGGTTTAGGAAGATCCTCTAGAGAAAGGAATGGCTACTCACTCAGTATTTTTGCCTGGAGGATTCCATGGACAGAGACTTACAGTCCATGAGGTCACAAAGAGTAAGACACACCTGAGCAACTAACACTATTTTAATATATATATATATATATATATGACATAAAATATATGCTACAAGCCAACAATAAAAATATAAATAACCCGATTAAAAACATGCAAAGGTCTGAACAGAACTTTTTCCAAAGAACATATATAGACACAATACATATGGAAATATACTCAATTTCTTCTCAAGGAATTAAAAGTCCTTAAGTAGATTCTCTGGTGGCTCAGATGGTAAAGCCTCTGCCTGCAATGTGGGAGACCCAGGTTCAATCCCTGGGTCGGGAAGATCCCCTGGAGAAGGAATGGCACCCCACTCCAGTACTCATGCCTGGAAAATTCCATGGATGGAGAAGCCTGGTGGGCTACAGTCCATGGGGTTGCAAAGAGTCAGATACGACTGAGCAACGTCACTTTTTCACTTTTCACTTTCACTTAAGTATGCTTAATGACCAAACTATCATTGTTTGGTCTTGTTGCACTGTTTTCCTTTGTTTCTGCATTTTCTCACTTCTCTGATTAAACTTAGCTAAATGTTTTCCACAGACAAAAGGCAGGCAGAGCATATGTGAGGGATGGGGAGGACTATAGGGCCCTACTCCCATTCACTATTTTGATCCAAGTCCCTGACTTTCAGGAAAAAAGCTTGTGGAATTTTAGGTGATGTGAATTCAATTGATTTATCTTACAAGTAATAGTTTTCACAAGATACAGTCTAGTTTCAAAGCATAATTTCAAATAATCACTGGTTATTTCAGCTAAAATATAGAAATCTCAAGAACATCAACAAAGCAAACTAGAGCAACGTACAGTGCAGGAAATTCGAATGTTTTTCTCTTAAGAAATGCTTGCAAGCATACTCCCAATTCTCTTGTCACAACCCTGAAATCCCCTTCTTTGTGCATAAATGTGCATGTGGTACAGGCAAACTCATCCTATATATCCTCCTCAAATATTCTTCCCCACCTTTAAATTTCCAGATCCTTTATATTTTGTAAACAGCCCAAATGCCAGCTGCCCTATATGGTTCTCCAAGATCACGTCCGGATATCAGTAATCCCTGCTAATACTGACTCAGTTCTTATCTGCATCAACCGCATGCATTTATTTATTACTTCCTACCTTTAATATATCTTACAAACTTGTAATTCGTTTTATTTCTGCTTCTTCATTCTAACAGCAGTGTGGTACCTTGCTTTCAGTGAGTAATTACTACATATATATATTTATGTGTTTGAATAACTTTCTGCGTGTGTGAAAAAGGCATATGACTTCGGAAGGGGAATCTGAGAAATTATAAGGCATGAATTCTTCAGTATGAACCAATTTAACAAGACACAATCTTCTCATTCTGAGGAAGAGATGAACACTGGAAAGGTGATCATTGTGATAAAGGGCTGGAAGTGTAGAATGGATATGGACCATGGGGCGTCTATTTAGGAGGACAAGTTTGAGTGGGCCACTGTAAATGAGGCACTCAGAAACCTGAAGTTGGCTGAAATTGTTGGCTTTTCTCAAGAAAGGAAAATGTTGTTTACTGGAAAGAAAAAGGACCCTACATCACTATTTATTAACAAATAGTATATGGGAGACTGACAAATTTAAATTGGAGCATATGTTATACCGAAATCTTAATAAAATATTATACAAATGATAGATTAAGAATAAACTATTCTAATTGTTTAAAAAAAAAAAAACCACCAGTAAAATCCTTTAAGAGGCTGGGGCTTTCCTAAATTAAGATTTCTTTTCAATATTTATTATTCTTCATCAATAAATGCAACTCCAATCAGAATTTGAAAACAGAACAGAGATAAGACTGAGTTCTCTGACCACATCGAAGATGTGGAAGTATTAACACAGTATTCACACAAGAGGAAGAACAGAGACTAAGACAGCACTCATGCTGAGCCTCAGTTTTCTCAATTATAAAATATGCATGCACAAAAAAATCCCAGCTTCACAGAATCATGAAGAAGAGGAAAAGAGATTTTTATATACAATGTAATTCATACACAGTAGGCATTCACTAAACAATATGCCCACTGTAAAATTAAAATGGGCATTTTCTGAATGTCTCCTTTGTAAAGGGAAATGGCATTAGGTTCATTATAACTAAAGTACTAAAGATGTATTAGCAGGTTTTCTATAATTTGATGACATAATTATATATTGTTGTTCAGTTGCTAAGTCATGTCTGACTCTGTGATCCTGTGGACTGCAGCACACCAGGTTGCCCTGTCCATGACTATCTCCCAGAGTTGGCTCAAATTCATGTCCATTGAGTCAGTGATGCTACCTAACCGTCTTATCCTTTGTTGCCCTCTTCCCCTATTGCCCTTAATCTTCCCCAGCATCAGGATCTTTTTCAGTGAGTTGGCTCTTCACATCAGGTAGCCAAAGTATTGGAGCTTCAGCATCAGTCCTTCCAATGAATATTCAGAGCTGATTTCCTTTAGGACTGACTGGTTTGACCTCCTTGCAGTCCAAGGGACTCTCAAGTCTTCTCCAGCACCATGGTTTGAAAGTACCAATTCTTTGGCGCTCAGCTACGTTTTGTCAGAACTCTTCACTATGACTCATCCATCTTGGATGGCATGGCTTATAGCTTCATTGAGTTACACAAGCCCTTTCACCACAGTAAGACTGTGATCCATGAAGAGGACAACTATACAGGGTATGACAAAATTAAAAACACACTATTTACTTCCTTTTTGTTTTTTAGACTTCAGTGGCTAATATGCTCATTAGACTGTTATCTCAAACACCATCTTCTAACAGACATTCTATCCCATGAAATTCATGGTAAAACCTGTAAAGGTCCTGGTGGGCAAAGGCTTAGTGTTTGACTTTGACATTGGAAAAAGAAGGGTGTTAGGGGATGAAATAAATAAAAATCAGGACCACAATATGCGCTGTTCAGCTTATCAGATGCTTGGAGGACAGAACTATTCAGTGAAGATCCCATGGGGTATTTTATGACATTTCTAGCTTCACAAAATTCATATGTGTTATTTATTTCCTACTTGGTTGTGCTTTCTTTGTTTTATTTCAATTGTTTTCCCATAAAATCTTCCATAATCACAAGACAGAAACAGAGCCGCTGAGGTTTTGTTTGTTTGATTTTAATAGCTATTAGTCAGGCAGGATTGGTTTCAATGTATTTACTTCTATTTGGTAAATGGTGAGATGTATCATAAAAAGCAAAATTTTAAGACTCAACAAACTAAGTATATAAAAGACTTACGTTTTTCAACTTTCCTGTGCTTCCTATCGTGTGTGCATGCGTACCCATAAGCTTTACAAGAAAAGCACCTTTTAGGAAGTCAATTGTGTATTAGCATCTGCACCTATAAATGTATATTTCCAATGCCTTCATTCTCGTCTACTCTTCTCCCTAACTTTCTTCACTCCCCTGTTTACATTTTTGCACACATAGTAAGTATTCTTGGAAGGAAAATGGAAATAAAACATTTTACAAGCTACCATTCCATCTCAAATAACTAATATAATCTTATCTCTATGCCATTCTCATCCTTGAAAATACTCAGCATTCCAAAACAAATTTAAGGATTGTCTGTTAATACTTTCATTGAAGCAGAAAGGAATGACACGTTACAGGTGGCAGGACTCTTTCACATGGCTCAGAACATCTTCATTATTTTGCAGTGAAGAATCTAAAAAGAGAGTAAAAGTGCTTCCTCTAAGGTCAGAAGGTAACTAAGTACCACACGCAAGGCCAGGACATGTATGGTTTCCCTGAATTAATCTTGTTGACTTTTCTCCACTTCACCAGACTCATGAATTTCTGTCTCCAATATGTGGCCAGGCAGAATATATCTTACTTAGCAATCAGCAAGTAATATATTTCTTACTTATGAACATGGAAATAGGAAAGCAACAAGGGGTTTTATTAAGAAAGCTGTCTCTTCTTTTGAATCCAGGGGCAAGTCAAACATAAGAACATGTCATTGTAAGTAGGGTCCCAGAGGAGGTGACCCTACCTAACTGCATCACAGGCTTACCGCAGACTTGACAACCTCGGTCATAATTTTATCAAGAGATGCTCTATTTCTACATTGCCCAAAGCCTTTCCTTCAATTTAATCACTTATAAAACTCCATGGCTTTTGCTAGAATGGATGATAAATTGATTTTATCCTCTGGTAGTTGGGACGCACTAATCTTGTTTAGCTTTTGCTATGAGCAGTTATACGGCGTTGACAAATACACACAAAAACACATACTAGATTTTGAACATTTTCCTAAATGGGAAGGTGAAGTGCCTTTACAGAGTAGTTCATTTTATTATTGTTGAGTGGCAAATGGAATGATGTGATCAAATCTCCAGTTAAGTGAATATATTTAAAAGCATTATATCTTTTAGAAGGGATATTCTCAAATATAGAGTGAAATAAATGTATCTCAGCATAACTATTAAGCACAGATCCTCTGTAATCTTGTCTGGTTAAGTAATTTGCATCTTGGTCAGCATAACAAGGTCCACAGCAGTGATTATCTATCACTAAGTGCTCTAACTTCTGGTTATTTGAACAATGAATATATTCATATTCAAGTTTCATCCTGTTCTCTTGACAGAGTATCAACACTATTTCATTTCGTTGAACATAGTAATTTATTGACAACAAAGTATTCTGTTCCAGAGTTTGGGAGATGATATTCTTGATGCTTTCAGAGAGCTTTTATTGTTACTGCTTAAATGTTTCCACTTAACATTTTCATCTTCTAGTATTTTGCTGCATACAAAGCATTTTATGTCTAATATGACCTAATTTAATGTCCCATTTTATAGTGAGTTGTAGGTTGAATTTGGTAGATAGAGTGAGATTTCTAAAAAATTGGTTTCTTTTCATTTTATTCTTTCTAGTTTTCCTCAATAATACCCTTATTAGTATTTGTTTTGTAGCAGGAACTCACCCAAAGATAATGGTTTGAGATAGTAGATGGGCAGATAAGAGGAACCTCCCAAGGCACTGTTAACTGGCTTTTATAACCCTGTTCAGTGTAGATTTTTTTAGACCCGGGTTCTTTATTTCCTTTTCTCTCCCAGAAACCCTACCATGCTGTTTTCTGCTTCCTAATTACCTTCTTCCATCTCCTGTTATGTTCTTTTCCAGATCACTCCAAACAAACACTACCTAAACAACAGAAATAGAAATACAACCTTATCTCAAACCTATCAAATTTTATTTTCAAACTCCTTAAAGTGATTTAAGACAGGACACAAATATAACCNACCTCTTCTTAATATCTTCTGCTTCTGTTAGGTCCATACCACTTCTGTCCTTTATCGGGCCCATCTTTGCATGAAATGTTCCCTTGCTATCTCTAATTTTCTTGAAGAGATTTCTAGTCTTTCCCAGTCTGTTCTTTTCCTCTATTTCACCTTAGTACTTTACTATTGCTAGTAGAGGACCTTATGTATAGTTGTGGTACCACAAATAAAATTTTAAATTGCATTTTGCACTAAATGTCTTCCTTTTTCTTGAAAATAATTTCTTAATTCAACAAAGATTTGTTGGGCTCTGTGCTTGATTTACTGTTTCAGTAAGACTTACCCTGACCACTCTTTCCAAACTCTACCCTTAGTAGTTCATATTCCTGTTCTGTGATATCCCTCCCAGCCATAACCTACCATTACTTCCCATACTTGTTTTTTTTCTTATTAAACTTATTTTACTTACTTNGATTTGTTGGGCTCTGTGCTTGATTTACTGTTTCAGTAAGACTTACCCTGACCACTCTTTCCAAACTCTACCCTTAGTAGTTCATATTCCTGTTCTGTGATATCCCTCCCAGCCATAACCTACCATTACTTCCCATACTTGTTTTTTTTCTTATTAAACTTATTTTACTTACTTAACATAACTTATTTAACTTACCATTACTTACCATACATTTTTTTTTATTTATTGCTCCTTTTCCCATTGAGAACATAGTTTCATGAGAGCACATATGTTTGCTTTATTCACGGCTATATATTTATGGGGATTCAATCTTTGAGTCCAGAAGATCTCCTGGAGAAGGAAGTGACAACCCACTCCAGTATTCTTGCCTGGGAAACCCCATGGACAGAGAAGCCTGGCGGACTACAGATCATGGAGTCACAAGAAGTCAGACATGACTTAGTGACTAAACAGCAACATATATTTTCCCTAGTGCTTGGAACACTGTCTGGCGTACAGGCGACAAACTGTATAAATAAATATTCAATAAATATTTGTTGAATAAAACAGAGTAATAATTACTATTGAAATCTGTGAGGTGTCACACAAAATGATAAAACAAAAAAATGAAAGAATTTTTTAATACCATGTTGTTTCAAGTTAACTGTATACCTGACCATCATTAATGTAAGAGCAAAAAGAAAAAAAAAAGTTCAGTTTTCATTAATTTCCTTGTTTAAGGCCAGTATATCCTTGTATTCTGATCTACTTTTTTTCCAAGACATTACTTGAAATACTGAAATGTAATTAGAGAAAGAAGATCCTGAAGGCAATGAATAGAAGCTAAAGGGTTTTGAGATAAGAACTACTCAAGTAATAAATTGTTGTTGGACAGTAGCAGTTAAAATGCAGATCTGGTGAAATGGCCCCAAAGCTACTGAGAGAGGGAAGGTAAGTTAAGAAATTTCAGATAGATGTCACTTCATACCCCTCTGGGGTGCTGTGCACAGATGTTCTAAATGAAATCATTGATGTCGCCAGGTTCCTAGTAAGATTTCACTGGGGAAGGCGTTTCTGTCTCTAACATGTTAAAAAAAATACTGTTTTATGCAGTTTCATTAGGCAGCAGCATATGGTTGATTGAAGAAGGCATATACACAAGGTTGAAAAAAATGAAAGTAGGGGGACTAGGTGGGAAATTCTGGAGGTAGTGTAGGAGGTCCTCATAAATTGAGGGTGTGGTTTTAAAATGACCACTGATACTATGTATAAACAGCTTCCTTTGTGGCTCAGCTGCTAAAGAATCTGCTTGCAAGGTGGGAGACCTGGGTTCAATCCTTGCGTTGGAAAGATCCCCTGAAGAAAGTAAAGGCTACCCACTCCAGTATTCTGGCCTGGAGAATTCCATGAACTGAATAGTCCATGGGGGTGGCAAAGAGTTGGAAATGACTGAGCAACTTTCACTTTTCACTATGCATAAAATAGGTCACTAATGAGAACCTAGTATATAGTTCAGGGAACTCTACTCAGTGCCCTGTGATGACCTAAACAGGAAGGAAATTTAAGAAAGAGGAAACAAATGTAAACATATGGGCTTCCCTGGTGGCTCAGCTGCAAAGAATCCGATTGCAGTTCAGAAGATATGCTGTCGATCCCTGGGAAGATCCCTTGGAGTAGGAAATGGCAACCCACTCCAGTATCCTTGCCTAGGAAATCCCATCAACAGAGGAGCCTGGTGGGTACATTCTTATGGGGCCACAAGAGTTGGACACTGTAAAGCCTCACAGATGCCATGACAGGCTTATTAAAAAATACTGGGCCACAGAAAAATTCCTGAGTCATTTGGACTCCGTGGGCTCAAGGCCATCCGGGATGGCATAATGGAGACCTTATCAGAAAATAACTCCACCCGCTCTTGGTACAGAACAATCCGTAAGAGATACAAAACTCTAAACTCGCACACGCGCATTATATGACCAATCAAAATATGCCAAACCCTTGTCTTGCCTTGCTTGCCCAGTCAACTCCTGCCAAATCTCTGTTTTTGTCTAAAACCTATAAATACCCCTGTAATCCTGGACTCAGGGCTCTCTCGCCTCCTCCACTGCATTGGAGACGGCAGAGGACCCTAGCTCGAGTTAGCAGTAAACCCTCTTCTTGCTTTTGCATTGCCACGGTGGACTTGTTCTCTCAGTTTGTTCGGGGACTCGAGCTCGGAGCATAACAGACACAACTTAGCAACTAAACCACCAGCACCATGTATATGGATAGCTAGCTGGATTTGCTGTACAGCAAGAAACTGACACAACATTGTAAAGTACCTGTACTCCAATAAAAATTAATCTTAAGAAAAGCAAACAAAAAATAAAATAACTACTCATCCCAGAGACCTAGCAGCCGTGATTCACATACATTTACTCTTCAGTAAAAGAGTGAAAAAGTTGGCTTAAAGCTCAACGTTTAGAAAACGAAGATCATGGCAACTGGTCGCATCACTTCATGGGAAGTAGATGGGGAAACAGTGGAAACAGTGTCAGACTTTTTTGGGCTCCAAAATCACTGCAGATGGTGATTGCAGCCATGAAATTAAAAGATGCTTACTCTTTGGAAGAAAAGTTACGACCAACCTCGATAGCATGTTCAAAAGCAGAGACATTACTTTGCAAACAAAGGTCCATCTAGTCAAGGCTATGGTTTTTCCAGTGGTCATGTATGGATGTGAGAGTTGGTCTGTGAAGAAAGTTGAGTGCCGAAGAACTGATGCTTTTGAACTGTGGTGTTGGAGAAGACTCCTGAGAGTCCCTTGGACTGCAAGGAGATCCAACCAGTCCATTCTGAAGGAGATCAGCCCTGGGTGTTCTTTGGAAGGAATGATGCTAAAGCTGAAACTCCAGTACTTTGGCCACCTCATGTGAAGAGTTGACTGTAAAGCCTCACAGACGTGATCCTAGACTCGGGGCCCTCTTGCCTCACTCCACTTCTTCAAGGCGACAGAGCGCCCTAACTCTAGTTAGCAATAAACTCCCTTCCTGCTTTTGCATTGCCGTGGTGGATTTGTTCTCTCAGTCGGTTTGGGAATTCAAGCTCGGAGCATAACAGACTCATTGGAAAAGACTCTGATGCTGGGAGGGATTGGGGGCAGGAAGAGAAGTGGACGACAGAGGATGAGATGGCTGGATGGCATTACTGACTCGATGGACATGAGTCTGAGTGAACTCCGGGAGTTGGTGATGGACAGGGAGGCCTGGCGTGCTGTGATTCATGGGGTCGCAAAGAGTCAGACACAACTGAGCGACTGAACTGAACTGAAAGGTGATGCATGTCTTGCCTAAATACTTCTGATGCAATGGCATTCCTTCATAACTGTTCAATAATAAATGCACGCATTAAATGAAAGGAAAGAAAGAAGGATGGAATTAAGGAGGGAAGGAAGCAGTGGGGAAGGAAAGAGTGAAAATGAATGGAAAAAAGTAACAAGGGAAAGAAGAGAAACATACGGATGGAGCTTCCTGCCAGGACTGTTACAGTAGAAAATTCTGCATGTATGAAAGACTTTGAAGCAAGACAAGGGCAGCTCCAAGTCTGACTAGATGTGGAGAGACAACAGCTAGGGGGAAAAGTAGCAAGATGTGTTCCAGATCTTCAATTGAGAAATTGGAATTAAGAAATTTTTTTTTGAAAAGCAAAAAAAAGCCCTCTTGATGGTCAGCTTGATTGGGAGAAATACTGATGTCTGGATTTTAGCCAATAATCTCATGAACACTTCTCACGTTTGCTGAAGAAAACTCTCTAAATATTGACTTCGTGATTCCATGAGGCTTTATGTCCCTTCAGATTTGCTTGGGACTCTCTCCATCTAATGTACCTAATGTGTCCCTCAGCCCCCATTCCACTGGACTTCCTCTAGGCAAGACTGGGAATTCAGCCGTCTGACTCAGGTCTCTAACACAAATTCCCTAATCTCTGCCTCAACACCTTTCTTCCAGTACCAAGCACTGACAGACTTACTATTCACTCATCACCTTTTTAGTTCCACTGACTCTACTTTAGAGTACACTTTAGTACACTGCCTAAGCCCAGAAGCTCCAAACAGTGCCCAGACTTTGTAGGGGCCATGGATTCTGAATCAGAATGGCCCCAAATGTCAGTCATCTCCTTTTCTTATACAAGTTTGCTGTTGGTAAAATTATCCTCAAGTCACGCCTCTTTTTACTTTGCCCTCTCCAATGTAACTCATCTTAACCATTGGTTAGGTGGTTCAGGTGCCACCTTACAAGGGTTTGATCCCTGGGTTGGTATGATGCCTGGGGGAAGTACATGGTGACCCATTCCAGTCCTCTTGCCTGGGAAATCCCATGGACAGAGGAGCCTGGCAGGCTATAGTCTGCAGGGTTGCGAAGAGTTGGACACAACTTAGCAATTACACAACAGCAGAGAAATCAAATACATTAGGATTAAGTTTCAAATTCCCTCCAGTAAGAGGCTGCGAGCCACAGCTGCCGTAGAAGGCAACTACACTCTCACTTAACATAAATCCAGACATGCCTGCCAGAATAAAACCAGCATCAGCATAAGATGTGGAATGAAATGAAGCGTGAATCATTGTTTGACACTGAAACAACTCAGAATTTATTTTGTAGTGTATCATAATTAGTTTTTGTTACTTTCCAAATGGAAAAGACCCTGATGCTGGGAAAGACTGAAGGCAAGAGGAGAAGGGGATAGCAGAGGCTGAGCTGGTTAGATAACATCACTGACTCAATGTTGATGAACTGGAGCAAACTCTGGGAGGTAGTGGAGGACAGAGGAGCCTGGCGTGCTGCAGTCCATGGGGTCGCACGGTTGGACATGACTTGGTGACTGAACAAAAATCAACAACAACAACAAAAAGCCAAATATGAGCAAAATGAACCAGTGATTTATATCAGTGAGATCATGGGTAGTGTATACTGGTATTTAATCAAAGAGAATGCAAGCCCTGCCAAATCACATCCTCAAAAAAAGAAAACATTATTTTCAGTTGAAAAATCTAATTGTGACCATGCATACCTGATAGAGACATCCCAAAGCTTCTCTAGTTTTATCTGCCATAAAACTGTGTTAAATTCAAGTCACAGTGTGAAATTACAGTACAGCTGGAAAAGATGCAGTGTTTTCTTAGAGAAAACACTTGGCATCCAGGTGAGGGGAATACATAATACTTAGGGAGCCAAGAACAGATGTCAAAAAAAAGAGACAGAAGCCTTTTGAGTCTCTGAGGCTTCAGGCAAAATCCCATCTGTCAGGCACCTCTCCCGGCT
The DNA here is from genome assembly GCA_006410615.1 of Neotragus moschatus. NCBI lineage: Eukaryota > Metazoa > Chordata > Mammalia > Artiodactyla > Bovidae > Neotragus > Neotragus moschatus. The sequence goes on from SJYA01000589.1 coordinate 76,198, forward strand.
TTCCCAAAAGAATCATGCCTCCAGCTCTCCAGATTGTCCTAGCAATTAAACGTGTTCCAAGACCTGTCACATTTATCATCGTAAACATCTCACAACAGAGTTCCACCTTCACTCTGATTTTCCATGATATCCGGGATTTCCATGGCCTGCTGGTGACCCTCCTAGACCCATCTAAGGTTTCTATAAATGAAGCTAACACTATGGGAGTCAGAGCCAAACCCACCCCACAAACACATTTCTTTTCTTTAATTCTTTTAAGGCACATACTCTTTCTGGAGTTACCTTTTCACTGGAAAGTACTTGGGAATTGTTGACCAGCCATGAAATTAAAGGACACTTGCTCCTTGGAAGGAAAGCTATGACAAACCCAGACAGCAAATTAAAAAGCAGAGACGTCACTTTGCTGACAAATGTCTGTCTAGTAAAAGCTATGCTTTTTCCAGTAGTCATGAATGGATGTGACAGTTGGACCATAAAGAAGGCTGAGAGCAGAAGAAATGATGCTTTCCAACTGTGGTGCTGGAGAGGACTCTAGAGAGTCTCTTGGCCAGCAAGCAGATCAAATCAGTCAATCCTAAAGGAACTCCCAACCCTGAATTTCACTGGAAGGATTGATATTGAAGCTGAAGCTGAAACTCCAATACTTTGGCCACCTGATGCAAAGAGCCAATTCATTGGAAAAGACTGATGCTGAGAAAGACTGAAGGCAAAAGGAGAAGGGGGTGGCAGAGACTGAGATGGTTAGTTAGAATCACCAACTCAATGGATATGAATTTGAGTTGACTCTGGAAGACAGAGAAGGACAGAGGAGCCTGGCTCCCTGCAACGCATGGAATTACAAATGGTCGGACATGACTTACAATGAACACCACCACCACCACCCTCCAAGGGATTCCTGATGCCCTCAATCACACCAGGAATTTGGAAGGAAACAGATCCTATGGGATAAAACCCCAAGTCTGCTATGTACAGCATGAGAAGGTTACTATACCTCTAATCCAACTTTCCTCATCTCTAAATTGACATAATTATTCAAATGTCTTAGACATCCTGTGAACATTCAAGAAGCTAGACTATGAGACACACAGGGCACATTATAGGAGGTGAACACAGCTCACATCCTCCTGTGGGGTTCGCCTGTCTGCCGTGACATCCCCTAGCGAGCAAGTGGTTAATAAGAGCTGCCTGATGATGGCAATGATGATTTTTTTCCTTGTTCTATGAGTCTTTTTTTAAAAATCACTGCACTTTACTTTCCAACATCACAAAAAAAGATGAGCAATTAGCAGTTATTTTCCCTTTTTCGCCATTTCTTGAAAAGATCATAAAAGCCTAAAGTCAACAAAAGAGGATAATTACTATCATTTTATAAGGTCACTGGGCAAAGTCAGAACATAACACACACACTCTCACTCTCTCTTTTCTCTGTCTCTTGTAGACACACAAAATTGTTATAATGCTATTAATAAGATCTTTTTATCTCTTTCGCCATTGCATTTTTGGCTAAATGATCACTTTCTAAATTAATTATGGTTTTTTGACCAAGAGAAAGGAAAATAGGAAACGATGAACAACTCACCTCAAATAAAAGAACGTGAGAGCCTTGGGGAGGAAATGCAGTGCCCTAACTTGGAGACTGAAAAATAACTAAGAAGGAATCAAGAGGACATCCACGCCTCTACCCATGTGATGTAGAAATAAGAACACCTTCACTTTAACAAAATATCTGTCATCTAAATTTAAAGATTTTGGTTCCAAAGTAAGAATATGTCCATTTGTATATGTATATCTGTATATGTGGGATTGGTCAAGAAATTCACTTGGGTTTTTCCATAAGATGATAAGGAACACCTGAACAAGTTTTTTGGCCAAACATATGTAGGTGGCATTAGTGGTAAAGAATGTGCCTGCCTGCCAATGCAGGACAGTAAAAGGCCCAGGTGTGATCCCTGGGTCAGGAAGATTCCTTTGGAGGAGGGCATGGCAACCCACTTCAGTGTTCTTGCCTGGAGAATCCCATGGACAGGGGAGCCTGGCAGGCTACAGCCCATAGGGTCACAAAGAGTCAGACACAACTGAAGAGACTTAGCATATAGATAGATAGATAGATAGATATTTGCTCATAGAATAATTTTTAAGAAATATTTTGCAATGCAATGCCTTCTGCCCACTGATATTGCCATCTAATAAAAATAATTTAACAACTCTTTTGTGAATATATAAAATCTCATACAGCATCAAAGAATTTGGTGTCCACTAGAATAAACAAAGTGAAGAAGTGAAGATTTATGTTTTTTGAAAGTCTGATGAATGTAAACTGACAAATCCAAGACACAAATACAACCACACGAAAGATGTAGATCCTAAATGCTATTTTTAAAAATAATAAATCAGTATCAGATTAAATTCAGGTTTCTCCAATATGCTGTTTCCTAATTAATGATAAAGCCTCTATGTCCCCAATTTTAGGAGGGCATCAGAGAACTCTGGCAAAGGGCTTTACTCATTGAAATTTCTTAAATGCCACCTATGTGTTCTTTTGCCAGCATTTTATCTAATTATTATTATTTTAGTCTGACAGCACTGCTCACCTGTGTGCCAACCAAAGCCTTTTAATGGTTCAAGGAAGGCTCAAGTTCTCAGTCCATTCTCCAATGGGCATAAGAGTTCTCTTAAGCATCTTATTCCTAGGGTCTTTCTAGCCATAGATATTAGTATAAAGAAGAAGATCCACACTGTAGATGTATCCTCATTCTTGGAATAATCCATATAACTAAATGAAAAAAAGAGAACATTTACAAATGTGATCTTAACTTTCAAAAATCCCAGACTATTATGAAGTAAAAAACAGACTTTAAAAATAAGACCTGTGCTAGAGACCAGCTCTTTAGGTCTTCCTTCTTCCAGCTGTATGACTGCATTTCTTCCTCGTAATACATAGTGTCAATATGCAGTAAACATATTATTTTCCACTTTGTGCTCAAATCTATTGTTTGTAAATTGTCAAGTGGCAAATGAAATTTATAGTATTGAAAACACAACCAATGAAAAACTTCTTCATAGCGTAACTATTTATGTCCACTAAGTATATTTGTTAGTGAAAGATGATTATTTTCTAACCATGAATGTATATTAAATGCTAATACATCAATTTCTTCAAATAATATATTTCTCATATATCTGACATTGCAAAATATTTTTTGGTTAAATTAAGATAAATGTGGTATTCATATATGTATACACATATATTGATACCTCTATATGCATAACAGAAAATCATATATATCCAAATTGTAAAATTAAACCTATATGCATATACGAGATTTACATTTTCTTTACAAGAAAGTTTTTGTACAATGAGTTCCACTACCTATTTATAAATTTGTCATAATTTTTAAATTTTATTCTCAGTCTTTGATTCCTCTACTTGTAGACCATGGAACCAACTTGTCATTTTGCAATGAACTCCCACAGGTAATCTTAACTGCAATCTCTTATGTTGCATTGGCCGACTCTCAATCCTTATTTTTTTTTTTATTCTCCTATGCGTTTTAAGTTATTGTTATATTTTATTATCAGTCATTATATTCATAATGTATGGAGCTTTATATCTTAGACATTCTCTAAAGTTCGCATTGAAGGTGCTTTCCTCCAGAGAAGATTTGTGTTCACTTCTGACAGGCTTCTGAGACACTTCACAATAAATTCTGGACCGAGTCTTCTTTTTTATTCAAAGTCAAGGTCAAGCAGATTAGTGCATTTATGCTGCTGGCCAAGATACATTACCACCACCACCCCTACTTTGGATGTGGCCCATTGGACGCAAGCTATAGTGAAGAACTGTAGTCAAGAAGGACTGAAGTTATAGTATTAGTATAATACCAAGAGATAAGAGTAATTAATTCCATAAATCGATTTCTCTAAGCAACAGTAAAAACCATGGCATGTATTTTTCTATAATGTTTAAATCTCCCAGTAGAATATGAAAAATGGTTGAAAATAGCAACCATAATAATTTTAGCAGTGATGACTAGGGAAGGAAGAAATACATTTGAGCAATTATTATCTCCTAAAAATTGTGTTAAGGGCTTTACAGTATTATTCAATTCTCAAAAACAATAAAAACCACCACCACCACCAATAATTCCAAACTGTTCTCCACATGGTTGTTTGTTGTTTTAGTTGCTAAGTCCTATGTAACTCTTTGTGACCCCGTGGACTATAGCCTGCCAGGCTCCTCTGTCCATGATATTTCCCAAACAAGAATACTTGCTATTTCCTTCTTGGGGATCTTCCCAACCCACAGATTGACCCTATGTCTCCTGCACTGGCAAGCAAAATCTTTATCACTGAGCTTACTATATGGTAGATGCATTTATTATCTTCTTTTTACAACTGAGTAAATTAAAGATAAAAGACAATAAGCAATTTGTCAAAGGTCATGTAAATGTTTGACATAGCATTAAACTCCAGATTCATCTGATCTCAGAGCCGTTATATTTCATTGAAAATTTTTGATAATACAAATATCACCAAACCATTTCTCCAAATGTCAAGAATGTATAAAATAAAGTAAAGATGTATGACCAGGGCTGGTTAGTGAGAACTAAAGCAAGAAAGTCAGGGGTATTATGAGATATAGTAAATGAATCTACAGAACACCTATTTACATTGCCAGAATATTAATTGATGCATCTTAGTGATCTAAAGGAGTTCTTAAACCTTTTATAGGAAGTGTTTACTACTAGCTAGCAGTTTCTGTTTAGGCCACTTTGGGTAGATGTTGGTGGAGTCACGAGATTTCTGAGATGTAGACTTTAACTTTGAGATTTCAAAAATTCACTTCATTGGTACACCTGGTTTCTGAGAAAGGACTGAAGTCATAAAAATTGTGAAGCCATTAGTGACTGTCAAATTGTCAACAGGTGCTTATAGTCTGCAACCCAAGACACAGAATAGCTACAAAGGGGTCCTGTCTATATCTCTCTGTCCTCTATTGATCATCTAGCAGCTATCTATCTGCTAGCAATTATCTACCAATCATGTATCTATCATCTGTCACTCTATCTACTGATTACCTATCTATTTACCTGGATAACAATATAACTTTTAATCTATTACAATCATACCTATCCTTATAAAGGCACAGGACTGGTTCAGTTCAGTTCAGTTGCTCAGTCATGTCTGACTCTTTGCGACCCCATGAATCGCAGCACCCCAGGCCTCTCTGTCTATCACCAACTCTTGGAGTTCACTCAGACTCATGTCCATCGAGTTGGTGATACCATCCGGCCATCTCATCCTCTGTCGTCCCCTTCTCCTCCTNTTTTTTTTTTTTACAAACTTGCACTCCAGTATTTGTATAGCTCCTAATTATATTACATTTACCCATTATGACAATAATTATAGTATTTTAGATAAATATTAATACAGTAGAACTGGATTCTGTAAAAATTTTCACTGAAAGTGGGTTCTTATCACCTCAATCCCAGAAGGTGGAATTTACATGCACACAACTTTCTTACCTAAACTTTTGGGGGCTAATATTTCTGCCCACTTATATGCATTCCTCTCAAAATGCTTATCAATTTTCTTCTTTAGTTTATAAAGTTCATTGTTGACTCCATGTTTATAAAATTTACAAATCAAGTTGATAATTTATTATCAATTAATTATTTGATTTATGCTTAAACATGAGAAACACAGAGATAAGAGAAGGTACTTTTTTTTCTCTTTATGCCTTTTGGCATAAGAATAACTTTATTCACCATATGAGTATGATTTTCATTATAAAGTAACAGTTTTAAATTCAAATAAAAACTTCTGAATTTATGTGATATACTTAATATGAAATGCACTTAAAATTTCTAGGGAATGACTATGTATCGTTGAACACAGCTTTGGAAATGAAATATCAGTTACAGAACTGCCTCTATTATACCGGTTTTCTGATGAATTTCAAGGATGTGTTTATTGAACGAAAAACAACTGATAGATAACTCATCTTTATGGGCCATCTGTTGCCATGGTAATGATAATGTGACATTCTTCCAAGTGAAGGTTTTGTTCCGAAAACAATAATGAGTAACACCCTGCAGCCTCTTTTCAAACCCAAAGATGAGCAGGTTGGGCTGTTTTTCTAGAAAGAGTGGGAATGCAGGATCCTAACAGTCAGTCTCTCACGAAGGCGTTTCTCCCTGTCACATCCTACCACCTGCTATTCAGAAATATATATTTTTTGTGCATGTAAAAGTTCCTATTCAGTGTCTTTTTGCCTGAATAGTAACTGCATAAAATAAAAGGACTGCTCTGGTATAACTAAATTGCTTTGTTATTCACGTGAAACTAACACAACACTTTAAATCAGCTATCTTCCAGTAGAAGTTTTTTGAAGTATTGCTTTTGGGCAAAGAACAAGAAATGAGTTAGTGTGTCTTCAATAAGCTGTCCTATTTGTTGCAGCTGAGAAAGGTCCCCATCATCAGTTAAAAGATCATCTAATTCTAGTGACTCAAAACCAAAAGAAAATTTTCAGCTGAAGTACATTAATAGAAACCTTCCCCAAGCAACCCAAACTCCCCAAACTTTTACCCTTCAAATGTCTCTCAACAATCCATTGACACATAGGGCTTTTTGTCCTTTATTCAATATTGTTGCTTAGAATTTGCCAGGCAAAAACTGGACAGAACATAATATTCCTCTAGGTGGTGGGGATCCTGAGAGACCAATCAGAAGTCCTTAGCAAGGAAGAGCAAACCACTGTGTGTGTCTGTGTGTGTGTTGTGAGATGAGAGGTTAGATTTCTGTACTTGAAGGAGGAGAAACTACGCAGGATGCCTAGGTGATGCGCATTGTATGCAGCACTGTGGTAATTCATTGGTAGGAAGATTTAGGAAGCATCATGTCCAATGAACCTAACTCATCACACGCAGGACTGACCCCTGGAGCTCATGACAAGGCCCCCATTGCCGAAGGGGGGCCAAATCAAAAGGACTCAGCCCAGAGGATGTTTATATCCAAGAAGCAATAAAACAGAAAGTCAGATAAGCTTAGAACTCAATAGAGCTGTAACGTGTTGATCACCCTCTCCTGTTTCTTTTTTTATTATTAATTTTTGTTGGAGTATAGTTGCCTCACAATGTGTGTTAGTGTCTACTGCACAGCAAAATGCATCAGTCATGTACATACATATATCCCATTCGGGTTACCATGGGGCATGAAGAAAAGCTTCCTGTTCTACAGTAGGTGCTCATTAGTGATCTATGTTATATAGCATCAATAGTGTATATGTACCAATATCAGTTGCCCCTCCCCATTGATATCTACACATCTGTTCCTTATGTCTGTGACTCTGTCTGCTTTGCAAACAGGATTATCTATCTCACATCCCCTTTTCCACCTTCTTGGTCTTTGCTTCCCCCATTCCTCCAAGCTTCTCTGTTCATCTCCCCATTCTTTCTTTGGCTTTCTCCTTTACTTTTCTTCCAGGCTTTCAGAGATCCCTAGGAGGATTAGTTGATGAGATATGAATGAGAAGAGGAAATCGCTGGACCTAGAATGCATCTCCATCCTCTGCCATAAAACTGCCTGAAACCAGTTTTTCAATGTGATGTTTTGCTTATATAACTGCCCCTGCCCCCTCAAACAAATTCTCTGTCCAAGGTTACAAAAAAGTAGAAGTTAAATTGTCTTTCTGGGACTTTCATTTTCAGACTTTATTTTGTATCCAGGGGCACGTGTGTTTGGCAGGGAGGCAGAAGCAAGGGAACAGTCATTCAGGACCAGTTCTATCTCAAGACACTGTATTACTCACCCTCCTCCACGCCTCATTGTCTCATAACATCAACCATCTAACCTGAGCATCACTGTCTCCATTTTAGAACTAAGATTCAAAATTTAAGCATCTGTTGGACAATTGCATGGTCTCTAAACAAAGAACTGTCTAACATAAGTTAATCTCAGTCCAAAATCTATACATTTTTACTATATAATTTAGAAGATAGTATTTGTGTGTGTGTATAAGAGAGAGAGGGAGAGGTGGAAGAGGAAAATGGAAAAAGTGCTGAAGGAGAAGAATGGTTACTAATCTTTGAATATCGGAAGCTTAAATATAATTTCTAAATAGCACTTAAATCAAAATGATTAAGACAAATCCATCACAATTCTACACCTATTGCAAAAAGAATCACATTATTAGCACAGCTTCCTTTTTATAGCAAATTTTGTATTCCAGATATTCAGAAACCATTTAGTAAACTTAACACTTTATCACCAAACTTTAAAATACATAGAATGGTCTCTTCCATGAGATAAATAGTAAAATTACAGTCATTGCAGGAGCATATTCATGAAGCAGTTAGTTAGCTGCAGTCATTTTATACAATAAATATATAGACTATATCCATCTAAATTACACATATTCCTCATTGCCCTATACTTGGAGTCATTACCATCAAAATTAAATCATGAACATTGGGATACATGTGTCTTTTTCATTTATGGTTCCTCATGCATATATAGGGAATCTAGAAAGATGGTCTGGATGAACCCATTTGCAGGCCAGCAATGGAGATGCAGAAATAGAGGAAACTGTAGACACTTTGTGGGCAGGGAGGAAAGGGTGGGATGAACGGAGAGAGCAGCAGGCAAACATACACACCATCATATGTAAAACAGATAGCCAGTGGGAACTTGCTGTTTGCCTCAGGGAGCTCAGACTGGTGCCCTATGACAGACAACCTAGAGGGCTGGGATGGGGTGGGAGGCGGGAGGGAGGTTCAAAAGGAGGGCACTTACGTATACCAATGGCTGAGTCATGCTGATGGTTTCTGTATGGCAGAAACCAATACAACATTGTAAAGCAACTATTCCTCAATTAAAAATAATTTGCTTTTAATAAAGAAATGATTGGGGAAGAAAGAAAAGAATTAAAAAAAAATACACACAAAATTAATTCATGAGATTCTACCTGAGGTTAGACTTATTTGAGTGACTTCCCTGGTGGCTCAGATGGTAAATCATCCACCTACAATGAGGGAGACCCAGGTTCAATCCCCGGGTCAGGCTTGTTTGTACTTCAAAATAACCAAATCAATTTAGCCTTAATCCAGTTGTTTCAGAAAGGTTATCTCCAAGTCTATATACACTTTTTTCATATACACCCTGGCAGACATTTAAGGAAAGGTAACCTGAAAACAAACTTCTCTCTACCTTCAACTATACTGTCAATTCATAGCAGAAATCCTTCCCTTCCCTAAAATTAAAAAAATAATAATAACTGCAATTAAACAAAAGAGAGAAAAAATAATAAATTTTTTTCAGAAAATAAATACCAAGAGTTAGACTGCTTTTCTTTTCCATAGCAGCTATGAATTTTTCAGTATCTTCAAAAGTCTGAAACTTGGACCAACAAGTATGTAATTTTTCTTTTGTTGAATTTTGGATGTAAAATGGAATTTCAAATGAACATGAAATTTTATAAGGTTCCTTTGATAACTATTGTAATTATTTGGCAAGAGACACTGAAAATCTATTCTAAATCCATTCCTATAGTTGGAGATTGGAAAAAAAAAAAAAACCTGCACATTTATCCTTAAGGCAAAGGAGAAAAAAATAAAGGTAAAATTATACTTTTACTTTACCAGACACCAATAAAAATACCCAGATTTGTATACAAATGGTAGAAATCTTAATGGGAAACACTTTTGAGTGATATTGGCCCACTATAGTTGATTTCCACTGCTACCTATTAAGAGATAGCTCCCTCATCAATATGTATTCACCTGACATCTCATTTGGGCTACATTTCAGTTCAGAGTGCCTTGGGAATATTTTACATTTTCTACCCTAAAAAATAGAAATTTAGTTGAAAGCTAAATTCTTCATCTTCTCTGAGGCTTTACATTCCAAATCTGTTGTGGCAACATTAGCTCAATCTCCATAGAAATATGCATAATATGTGTTATATATTAGGAGGAGTCAAAGTATGATAAAATACTGTTACTCATTTGTCATTTCTCTCAGGTATACACATTGCTTTCCACTTCTCTTGTCACCATCACGATATAGGTTCTTGTCACTTCCTATTTACATTCTTAAAACCATGTCCCCTTGATATCTTGTCTATCAGTCTCCATCTCCCAAATACAGACTGCATGCAATTCACCACCAGGATAATGATTTCCAAACTCCAGCCTAATCATTACATCATCCTGTCCAGAACCATCCAATGACTGGGTCCTGCCTCCTGAAAACTATTTAACATAGTCTGGTCCTCCTTAGTCTAAATCCATCTCCCGCTGTTTACCAAGGAGAATATTTTAACACTGAAGTTTCTTTTTCTAGGCTTAGACTGCCTTCTTTCCTCTGCTGTGTCAATTACATCCTTTTTCATTTAACCTTCTTACCGCTTTAGCGTCAGATGAGCCAACGGATAGCTGAATCCAGCAAGCTAAGGACAGCTAAAAAGTGTACCAAGCAGGATTACATCAAGTAAATTTGTTATCCAAAGTCTAAATATTTCCAAAAAAAGTTCTTTTTTAACATTTAGTGTGCAGAAAAATAAATTGTGTGTTTCAGGTCAATGATAGAATGTTAGGGTTAGAATGACACCCATATAATGTCACTTCATTATTTTAAAGGTTAAGAATCTGAGAGCCAGATGGTGGAAGTCACTTGCCCAAGCTTGCACCTGTGGCAGCTGAGATGATCCAGCTTTCCTCTGTTGATAACAATAGAGATAAGAAGTTTCATCAGATTAAGAAATCTACTCCTACCAGACAAAAATGTCAGTATCCTTCTTTCTTCTAGACGCAGCCATGTCTAGTTTTATTTTTCTTTTGCTTCATGAATTATCCACTATTATTCTTATGTAAAATGCAATTAACTTGAAAATAACTTAGATGCTCTTATTTTGAAAAAGACATATTTTCACTGTGGATACTGTTCTTCTCAGAGTGATTTGTGATTTACAGTTCATATAAAGTCAATAACTAATCTTCTAGCAATACCAGAACTTTGTTGACAAACAGGGAAGATAACAACAGAGACTATTATCTTTCTTAAGTGCTAAAGTTCCAACCATGCAGAAAAATACAGCATCTTTTTCTGTCCTTCGGGGGGATATAATCAGGGCAATATGAAGAGATGTAGGTAGAGGCAAAGGTAATTTAAAATAAGATACTTACAAATATCATATCTAAAATTTTATATAAATTATAAATTTTATAAATATAAAATTTTTAATAATTTAAAACCTAGATTCATCTATATCCATCTGTCTATCTATCTACATAAATACAAATCACTTACATGGAAAAGTAGCTTAATAAATTGGGCCATGCCCTTTCCCCAAAGCAAACATCCACAGTGCAAAATAAATATTGGGTTGGCCAAAAGAGTTCATTCAGGTTTTTCTTTACAGTGTTGCAGAAAGACTCAAACCAACTTTTTGACCAACCCAATAAAACAAAACAAATAAAAATACACTTTGAAACTGGAACAAGACCTACATAGAAGCCCTCATATATTTTAAATATGTTGTGAACAACACTGATTAGTACTCAGAACCTTCACTCTCTTTCAATCTTTATCTGAATCTTAGAGTCCATTCTAAGTCAAGACTCTGTATTAAGCAACAAGAGTTACACCTGCCAGTCACATTAAAATAGTCCATGTCATCCACTCAGCTAGGTCAGATTCTGATTGAAAACTGGTTTTAATAAAAATAAATGCAATTATTTTTATGATAGAATCAATCCTGAAACCTTTCCTCCATAAGATGGAAGAAAACAAAGTGCAAAATATTAGTTTTAAGGATGCTGATACTAGAAAAACAAAGAATTGGGGGACAAACCTATGGAACTACAGAGACTGGATTTCATTGTGGATGACTGAACTGAATGAACTAATGAAAATAAGCAGTCAACCTTGATATTTAGAGATGTACTGTATCAGAACAATTATCATATTCTTCAGATTTGAATAGTTTTAGTTGTAGGTGGAAAGGACACTATTGCATAGAAGTAGATCATGATTTAAAATGATTTAAAATTACTAGGAATTTCTTGAGGATAATTTCCTAAGAAAATTACAATAAAAAAGAAGAATGTTGCCGCCCCAGGCAATCAGAAGATTATTTAGAGCAAAATTCAAAATGAAGAGCAAAATATACAATGAAGTATATTTTGAAGTATATTTCCTTGTCTTCCTTGAGAGACAAGGAAAGAGAGAAGTGTGCCTCTGAAAGTTTTATGATAGGGGAAAAAATAGAAAAGGAAGAAGGGACAGAAGGAAGAAAAAAGCCACACAAATCCATGAGATGACACAAGGCTTTTTATTTTTTATATAAATTCTCTCCATAAATCACTGAACAAGTTATGCCCCTCCGTGTTTTTATGTATTATTTCTAGGCTTCCAGAGTGGTCTATGGCCCCACTGGGCATTAATAGAAAGGAAATGAGGCCTTTGTTTTTAAACCTGGACAGAATGATAGCTCCCCACAGAGTCTATAAACTTCCCATCAGAGATGCCAGATCCTGGACCAGTCCCACGGGATGCTCAAGGTGTGCTCTCAGCATATATCCCTCAGTCTAGATACTTTTCTGTCTACTTTCCATTCACTCCACCTTTCATACACTTCTCCCCTAACGGCATCCAGATATACATCCAGGTATATATTCCACTACATAAATTATAATAGTGATTTGTACCATTTGGTTGCAACAAATCCCATATGCACATCTAAGCAGAAATCTAAAGGATAGGATAGCAGACAGGTCAGAATATTGTTGGCAAATAATATGCCTCATATCACAACAGAGCATTTCATTTGGAGAAGCAGATAGAAGATCAGCTCAACTGCAGAATAGAATGAGGGCAAGGAGCAGTATCAGGCTGGAGCTGAAGGACACACACTGCGAGGAGCCAGCAACACATGGTGCCTATGAGGAGTCGATGACATTTTCTCTTAGGGATTTGAGTAAAATAATTTGATATTTATTTCAGATCTTTGAACTTGCATATGAAGCACTGATTGGAGGTGCTCAGTAAAGTGTTGCTTGAGTCCAAGCTTCTCCTTATGCCCACAACCACTCCAGGAGATGAACTGAGTGTGCAGTGACTACTGGACAAAATTTTCTTAGACCTCAAATGTTAAAGATTCGTGAAAATATATATCCATTTCTCTCAATATGAATATAATGATTTCCTAGCCTCTAAACACACACATAACAATTGTGCAAATAAACACTGGGTAGATGTGTTACGTTTATCATTTGGTTCACTTATTTATTGTTCCATTGCCAAAACCTTTAGAGTCTACTCTTCTCCATAAACTAAAAGGGTATCATTGAGAATATATAAAAATGATGATATTAAAAGAGTCTCTAAGCTAATAGAATAGAATTACAACTAGGTTTATGCTCAAGGAGTCAATGGTATTTGGTTGCTAAAGTATGACCTACTCAAACTACTCATACCCTCAGTTGACTAACTGACTCTTTAAAATGTCAGGCATGTCATGAAGAAAGGAAAATATCTTCATCTCTTTTACAAAAAATATTTTCAATACAAGAAAGATGCAAGATAAAATATTTTAATTTGCTTACAACGAGTCTATAATTTTAAAGTTTGAACACATATTTTCCCCATAAACTGTTGCATAACAATTATATTTTCTAATATTTATATTAATTTATACTATGGTATACATGAGTGTTGATTAATAATAAATGTTTAGGTTAAGGTGAACAATTAGTCTGAAACAAAATTGATTTGAATGACTGTCTTCTTGAGGTACTCATAAATATACAAGTGCAAGGTAAACATTGTTTTAACTTTGAGGCTGCATATTATGTTTGGTTCAGAAATCAGTTTTCTACTTAGAAGGCAATTTTATCCAGCAGAAAAGATGTGATTTTTCTTTAAAACATGGAACATAATAGGTGTAATTATTTGGATGCAGGATATACAAAACTTTGCTGTAAATGGTGCATAAATGTGGCCTCATTTTGCATTGATTTATGAGCCATATATAGCCCAGGCTGCCATATCCCCTGCATCATGTATAAATATATTGATGTGGAACTGAAAATTCACATCTATCCATTGTGAAATAGAATTACCTGAAATGGTATGGAACAGTAGCCCATGTAATGCTACATTTACACAATGAAGATAATGTAGGGATGCTAAATTGAGCTACATAAAATGTTTGTAATATTTCTCCAAACAGAACACCCTTGAGAGCTTTTATTTTCACTACTTTGGGGTGATTTTCACCCAAACTAGCAAGTCCATTTCCGATTCTTACGAAATCTGGGCAACTGACAGACTCTTCTGGAATTCTGTCTATTCAATTACCAAAGTTGGTAGCGGTGGCCTTTATTTCTGAACTTTAATTTTGTTATCCACAGACTAATTCTTATCACTAACACTCTCTCATAGGAATGAAAAGACAATTGTCCAGATAATTGGAAATGTCTCTTAAAAAATAATTTTATGTGAAATACATTTGCTGCAAATGAAAAATCCAACCACACAATTTATCTTGTAGAGATGTCACTTGAACGTTCACTGTTTACAAAATTTGGAAACACAGTTTGAGAGCCTACTATGTGTAGGGCATTATGCTAGGGCATAATGGAAATGGAACCATGCATCACAGCTGATGTCATGGAACTCACTGCATGTTTTTCATTGGAAAAAAATTTCAGGTTTGACTAAACCCACAGGTTATCTTCTCACCTTCAATTCATAAGTGGGATGCTTCATAATTCAGAAGAAGAGAAGCAAGAATATTTCAAGACTTATTGAAACACAGTGTGTAGAGGAGGATACAGAAAANTCATAGGAATGAAAAGACAATTGTCCAGATAATTGGAAATGTCTCTTAAAAAATAATTTTATGTGAAATACATTTGCTGCAAATGAAAAATCCAACCACACAATTTATCTTGTAGAGATGTCACTTGAACGTTCACTGTTTACAAAATTTGGAAACACAGTTTGAGAGCCTACTATGTGTAGGGCATTATGCTAGGGCATAATGGAAATGGAACCATGCATCACAGCTGATGTCATGGAACTCACTGCATGTTTTTCATTGGAAAAAAATTTCAGGTTTGACTAAACCCACAGGTTATCTTCTCACCTTCAATTCATAAGTGGGATGCTTCATAATTCAGAAGAAGAGAAGCAAGAATATTTCAAGACTTATTGAAACACAGTGTGTAGAGGAGGATACAGAAACTTGATCTCAGATGAGAAACTAACACTTGTCTGAAACTCTGATTCAAGGAAGTGAATGGGGTACACTCCAGGGAACACATGGAAAGATCAGTAGACAATGCAGGGCAAAAAGCACACCTGGATAAAGGAGTCACCAGGTTCTCTAGTAAATAGATGTTAAAATATTTGATCAGATCTACTCAATATTGTATCTGCTTTCACTAGAACTATGATTTATCTAACTCTTTGGGAAATCATAAGCAATTCTCATAGCATGCCCAATCATTCTGTGGGCTTTATAATTTGTTAACCCTGGTCTGTAGAGCTGCAAAAAAAAAAAAAAAAAAACTAACTGGGTTCAAGATTCTGGAACAGGTTTAATTTCTATCTGGTTGTATTATTGAGTAAAATCAACACTTGCAATTCATGTAACAAAATAAAGTATGGCTAGAGCTAGAAAATCAATCAAGGAGAATCAGGAAAAATAATCCCAGGAATGACATGTGACCGAGGTCTCTGCCAGGTAGAGAAAGGAGAAAAGGACAGTGGAAATAGTATGAGCTAAGCCTTTTTTCAAGTATAAGTTGTTTCTTTCTTTGCCCTTCATTAATAGTGCTTAATTTTTAGTCTTCTCACCGTTTTTTCCTTGCAACCTCATTTTTTATTTCCTTGAAACTTCAGTAGATTTAGTAACAAAAAAATAAAATGAAGAAAAACATCCGCAGGTTAATTCCATGCATATAACTTTCAAAAATATGCAAAAGAAAACAGGATGTACAACCTGAAGGGATGAGGTGGGGAGGAAGGTGGGAGAGGGGTTCAGAAGGGAAAGGATACATGTATGCCTATGACCAATTCATGCTGATGTATGATAAAACTCATCACAATGTTATAAAGTAACCATCCTCCAAATAAATAAATAAATTTTATAAAAAGACACCATTAAAACCCCCAAAAAACTATGATGTAGGATTAAAAATGCAGGATTTAATTCATAAAGGAAAACAAGAGAATGGTAAATTTAAAACCAATTAAGCGAGCAATTATTTCTGTGATAAATGGGCATCATTCAGAAAGAGCACACATGGCTCCAAAGGAAGTTGTTATACCCATTCTTGAATTGGTGAGTGGCATCACATTTTAAAATTTTTTCATCATTGTTTTAGGATGGGTTCTATGGGAAGCTGATGGAGTGGGCATGTAGGACATGTATTGGGTTTTCTCTTTGTGATCAACACTGCATCATGAAAGGTAGGGGGAGGAAGCAAGAGGGGGAAGGCCAGAGGTGATGCTGGCCTGCTAGCCTCAGCTGAACTCGTGGCAAGATCAGAACTCAATTGTCAGTCATCCCAAAGCAGCCTGAAAGAGCTGGGCCTCTATAACTGGCCTCATCAGTCATCAGATGTGAGCCGTCCCCAGGCAGACATGACCCCCTGCAACCGAAGTTACCACTGAAAGGGCTGACAGCTAAAGGCTGTCTACCAACATTTCTAGCGTCTGAGAGAGCAGAGTCTTCCTTGAAGAGTGATCTGAGTGGTGTACGTGACTTTATAAAGATAATACCATATTTTTAAAAATATACTGAAAAATCACCTGAACTTATCAATGTTTTGACTTTAGAATAGAATCATTTCTTTTACTTGAAATCACAGAAAACATACATTCTATACAGTATACAGTGCCTCTTTCTCTTCCAACTTTTTTTTAATAGAAACGTGTTTTCAAGTTCTTTCAGCATGCTAGGACCTAAGGTCAGATTCCAGAGACTGCTCTCATTTATTTGACTTTGCAATCCCTTATATTTTCCTTCATCTATTTCAGCCTACCATTTTCATCCTATAGTAGTGTTTAAACTCAGTTTCTTAACCATTTCTTCTGGCTGAAGAAGTTAGGAGAGAAAGATAAATCATCTTTACCATGCTTTAACAATTGCAATTTAGCATCTCACAAACTTTCCCAAGCAGAGGTGTATTTCTTCCATGGTATTGTTTTTTTTAAAAAACTAAGTATGTATTTAACATTTATTCATGACCCTTAGCACAACAGTGTGACTAATTCCCTCTGATGCTTATCAGATTCAGCTTAATTGTATAGTGTCTTGACACTCTGTAGGTACTCATTAGACTGGGTTGTATACCCTCCACAAGACCCTCACCACTTCCTGCAGGGCATCTATCCAGATCTATAGCACACTGTGCTTTTATTACCAGTTTCCTCTTTTGTCCATATGCTAGACTGAGATAATTTTGATGCGCTTCTATTTTATCATATGTATCTAGAGACCTACTTTTTCCCTTGGCCCCAAAGTCTCTTTCTGTACTTTCCATGAAGATTTCTTTTTACCTTGAGTTACTATTTTTTTTCTTTTAAAAGAATCATTAATGATTCAATTAGAGGACACATATGCCCATTATTCAAGAAATTGTTTATCTTTCCTCTTAAGTAGCTTCTCTCTCAAAATAAAATGTTTATGAAGTCCATCACTACATACGCTTTTATCAATTGTTTTGACATTGAACAGCATTTCCCCCATACTGCTCCAAAGTATTCGCCAGTACTTCAATAAGATGAAGATTTTATAAATCTGTGCTTCCTGCTGCTGCTGCTGCTAAGTCGCTTCCGTTGTGTCCGACTCTGCACGACTCCATAGACAGCAGCCCAACCAGGCTCCCCCTTCCCTGGGATTTTCCAGGCAAGAACACTGGAGTGGGTTGCCATTTCCTTCTGCAATGCATGAAAGTGAAAAGTGAAAGCGAAGTCATTCAGTTGTGTCGGACTCCTAGCGACCCCATGGATTGAAGCCTACCAGGCTCCTCCGCCCACGGGATTTTCCAGGCAAGAGTACTGGAGTCGGGTGCCACTGCCTTCTCCAAATCTGTGCTTAATATAGTAATATGATCTAGCGGGTAGAGGTGTAGAGTTATGTGAACTACAGATTCACATGAGTCAAAGTTATTCGAATTAATTGTGTCTCACTTGAGATTCAAAGGACTTGTATAATATTTGTTTGGAATTTACTTAACCACATATTTCCCAAGGAAGCTCAATAATTGTACAACAGAAAATTAACACCATTTGGAATATATTGTTATCCATCTTGGCGGGAAATAGAAATACTCCAAAGCAATTTAAAGATGGTATGTTCTTTAGAATTGCTTAAATTATTTCCTTTAGAGATTATTGAACAGCCTGTTCCAAGAGATAGATGGACAATCTGGAAAGGATGCAGAATGATCAGCTGAAATGACAACCACATTTAACTTTATCAGAAATGACCCGAAAACTCATTTACCACAGTCATCTTTTACATCACCTGTATAATAGTGCTTTTAATGTAAGAGACAACCATAACTTAACTAATTAGTGAGAGACACTAACATCAGTCATGTCAATGACTCCATCATGCATACTTCCTTGGTTTTCTGAACAGTGTTTTTCAAAGACAAAATAATTATCAGAAATTTCTACATATTAAAAAATAGCAGAACAAATGGTGATATTTGTAAAATATGTTTAAGAGTTATCTAAATTAATGCACTAATTTTCAAATACAATGGAGTTTATAATTTCTATTGATAATTTGATTATTTTAAGCATATTTTATGTATTGTCACTTGATAACACTGAATTATTAAATATCCATAATTCCCCAAAGACAAATTATAAGGAGAAAAATAAAAGTTGGTTGAAAGAAGTTTGAATTCATGAAAAATACATTCCTAAATAGTTCCATATAGGACATATTAATTTTCATAAATATCAACACAGTCATTTAAAACCATAGTGGTTTTCAGAGATAGAATAGTGTTCTAAACACAACACATCATAAAGCAGGAATGTTTTTTTTATTTTTTTTTAATTTTTATTTTTTAGTTTGTTTTGCTTTACAATACTGTATTCGTTTTGCTATACATTGACATGAATCAACCACGAGTGTACATGTTTCAGATTTGACTTTTCAGTTTTAGTATTCATTAGTTGACTGTCAATAATTTAGCAATTGATCTATCAAAAGGTCAGGCCTAATCAGACTTCTCAGTAACTAAAATAATTAAACTATGATTAGTGATTTCAGACATATATTATGCTTGAAATTATTACCCTTTTGTTATGCTTAAAATTACTGCTTACTTCAAAATTAGCATTTGCTCCTGGCACCCAGAATAAACAATCATTGGGATGAAGAAGAAGGGACTCTGACCGAGGGTGAGAAGAAAGAGGACATTTACTTATTTCTCTGTAATAACGATCCTTTCCATTCTTTCATATCAGTTAAGATTTATCAGAGCATTTGTCAGAGTTACGATTTATCGGCACTGACCAAAGCTGAAAACAAGTGGCTGTTAACAAGTATTTGTCCAGCATTGCTGTAGTCCAAGTTCAGGCCTGCAGGACTGAACCTTGAACAAGAAAGAGGACAAGAAACCGGGGCAGGCCTCCTAAGTGCCGCCCAGCAGGGGCTTCCTTGAGGGTGGGTGTGATCTTGCTTCGGCCACTTGCCTGAGGGTCAGCAAACTCAAGCTTCTCAGTTCCTCTGACTTGCCACATTCTCTTTGTGTGTCTTGCTGAAACCTTAAAACATGAGTCTGGGAATGGATCCCATCAGGAAGAAAGGGAGATTCATGGATCCTATTCTACTCACTTGCTATGGTGCTTCTTTGCTGGATCCATAAAACTATTATTAAAAGCAACTTCAGCCAGCTTGAATGATCATTCCACCTGGTTTTCATAACAAATCAGGTTTCACGGTCTGCATGCTAAGTCACTTTAGTCGTGTCCGTCTGTAGCCTGGCTTAAATATCCAAAATCAGACTGAAGGCCCAGGCTTCTAACTCAAAAGCCTATTTCTCAGTTAAGTATCACTAAGCAGAAAGCGTTGCCACTTTAAAAAAAAAAAAAGTGTGACTCAATAAAAGAGGAAAGAAAACAGTTTCTGACTCCCAATTAACAAAGATTTGTATACATAGTAATTCCAGATTAAATTTATTTTAATCACTAGATTTGAGTCTTAAGGTCTTAGCCAGAGAATCATACAAAAACTACACCAAAATATCACATCAATTCCCATTTCCTGAACTACGAAAATATTTTCATATATTAATCTGTGCTAGAGTATCAGTCTGTAGTCCTCTGATATAAATGAGGTCTAAAGACAGCCTCACAACATCCAATTTTTAAATGGCGCTCCAGAAGTTATTGGAATATTTAAGAACCCTGTTTAAAGGGAATTGATTCTGTCAGATTTACATGGAATGGACAGAATAAACTGTACCTTTTGATAATTTGGAGAGACTAGAGCACAACCCATCTAACACTTCTCTACAAACAAGTCCAGGGACTTCAATTTACCTTAGATGTATTAGTAAAACTCACACTGAATAATTAGGACAACAAATGCTAATGGTTGTGAGACTTGGAGGGAAAAATGACCTGTATCTAGGTAGGTTTCCAATTGTTCTATGACCCAGACTTCTATCCTAATGCTTTGCTCAGATTCACTCCACAATATGAGCCCTTTATGCTCTTCTCCCCTATCCTAACGGACTTCCCTGGTGGCTCAGCAGTAAAGAATCTACCTGCCAATCAAGGAGACAAAAATCTGATTCCTGGGTTGGGAAGATATCCTGGAGAAGGAAACGGCAAGTCACTCCAGTATTCTTGCCGAGGAAGTTCCATGGATAGAGGAACCTGGCAGGCTATAGTCCATGGGGTCCCATGTGACTAAACACAATGACAACCTATCCTAATACCTTTAGAGAAAAGAGGGGGCGGGGAGAAACAAACAACAATTCATCAGTCTTTGTATCATAGTAGGAAGAAAAATGCAGCCAACTTCTATTGCCCTTTGCAGTCTCTGAATATTTGAGTTCAAGACTGCAAATCTTGTATTAGAAAAACTCAAGCTTGAATGAAGCATTGTGATTTCCTTTAGACACGTGAGAGATGCTTTAACTAGAGATGCCGTGATGGAAAAGGCTCTTGATTGTCTTCCTATACAGGTCAGAGATAATTGGGGCCACTAAAGGGAGCTTATCAAAGAAGAAGCCAGATTAAGTTCAGAAACTGAGTGACCAGAGACTGGCAAAAAGGCAGCCCCCTAACTGAAGGAAGGTTGATGAGACCTCAGTACTGAGGCAGGGTAAGAAGTCATTAAAATTGAGGAGAGAACTAGGAACCAGGACAACGCCATGACACAGCACTCACACTCATTCCCACTGGTCCAGCCAATCTGAAACCAACAGACCCTTGACAGTCTATGAACGATGTTGTCTGTTAGCTTTTTTTTCAATATATTGCACTAATATATTAGAGCCTTACAGTGCCAGGGTTCCCATTTATCTGTTAGACAAATAAAAAATAGTCTAGAAAGAAGAGGCATTCAATATGAGGAAGCATGATGGATGCCTCCAGAATCACAATTTTAGCATTAAAAAGCCTAAGTTTGCAAATACAGGAGATAATTTGTGTTGCAATTGGAGGAGGAGAAAGGAAAGGAGGCGGAGGAAAGAGGGAGGAGATGCGATCCTTATTACACACTTATTTTTCTTCAAAAAGGATCTCTCCCATCTACCTAATGGGTTTTATGGATTATTCTTAATTAGCTGAGGTTTCCAATTTCCACAAGGGAGATTAGTTAAGAAATAAGAGCTCCTCTTCGGTTCTCCAATATCATTCATTTGGGGAAAATACATTCCGTATGCTTTATTATGCAGATTTCATCTGCCGTCACTGCAATTATTTCCTTCCATAACTAATAACGCTTTTGCAATATTCTCATAGGGTGGGGGAAAGACTATAAATCTACCTGAAGAACTTATCTGGAATGATTTCTGCAGTTATTTGTTTGCCTGTTTGTTTGGAGAGGGAAAAAAAGGGAAAGAGAGAAAAAAGGCATCAGGAACAGAGGGAAGGTGGTGAGTTAAAAAAAAAAAAGTATCCTGTGGAAATGGTTTGCCAGTGAACTGTTTTTAAAGATCAAAAATAAACAGGTTATTTTGAAAATGCACTGTGACCAATGTGAGTGAAGAAAATAAGTGGGATGCTATTTAATATGATGGTAGGATTATAGCCAGGACTCATATCTGCTCTCAGATCCAGGTGTCCTAAAGCACTGCTTTCCAGCCAACCTCCTCTTCAGAGGTCACCTAAAATCACGTTCTGAGCCAAACAGATGATGTCAGCTTTTTTTTTTTCTTTTTTTAAATCTATTTTGGTTCAAAAGAGATGAGAGTGGATTATGTTTAGTTCATTTTTACATTTCTCTCATTTTTCCTCATATTTTATCACTGTTAACACATACCTATGTTAGAATTTTGTACTGATTAACAAGTATTTTGCTCAAAATAATATTTTAGGTTACTGTATTATGTCAGATTTTATATATCACATAAATACATAAAAGACACTTTATTACCTCATCACAGTCACATCTGAGAACATTTTAGATGTGGTTAGTCAAAGTGACAAAATAATTTAGCACTCTGGTTCCATGGTGTTTTTAGAGAAATAAACATTTCTCTATAGTGAATGGGAGATGATTTTTTCTTTGAATGTGGAACTGATGGGAGCACAAGGGGAGAAGAAGATAAGGTAGAAGAGACAAAAGAACAAAAGAATGGAACAAATGCGTGGTGAGCAGGGTGAAATTGTAATCCCAGCAAAACTCCTTTAACACAACAAGACCTTGAGAAAGCTTGCACTAGACCCACCCATCGGAGATGAAAAGAATCCACAAAGATGACTCTTCTCCTCCATTCTTTGTGTTTTTCTTCTTTGGCCACACCCAAAGGTATGTGGAACTTCCCCCACCAGGGATTGAACCAGTGGCCTCTGCAGTGGAAGCGCATAGTTTCAACCAATGGACCACCAGAGGAGTCCCTTCTCTCTCATTTTTTCCTTTTATTTTTCTATTTTTCAAAAATTAATTTATTTTAATTGGAATTTAATTACTTTACAATATTATAATTTTTTTTGCCATATATTGACATGAATCAGCCAATTTCCCCTCTTAAATTTCTTGTCCACGTCTTCCCATTTATCCTCTAAGATTTTCTGCTCTAAGCAGCATTCTTTTCTTTTACGCCTCCTGTCACTTCCTCTCCCTGTACATGGAGACCTAGTGGGGTCATGTCACCTGGGAAAAAGTAAGGGTGATGTCTGATGGTGAGCACTCTTTCCTCTCCCTCTCATTGGTTATTTCCCTCTAAAGAAGGCTCCAGGAAATAGCTGGCTTGACACTGAGGAATTTAAAGGACTTTCAAAAAGATACTTGTTTCCAAACTGTTCGGAAAGAGATGACATGAGAGATACACAAACTGTTGCTGGGGATCAATGATGCCACCCGAAATGCTATTCAGTCAATAAACTGTTACCCACATAGCAAGCAAAATAAGTTTTTTCTCCACATCAGAAGCCTTGTGTGGGCCTCATAGATATTTTGTCCTGTATTAATCACAGGTTTTGATTACACAGTCTTCCTTTCTGAAACTCTGGAACAGATTCTATTTTTGCACACAATCCTCTATCTGGTTCTGGTAAGAAATATTCTGAAAATAAAGGGTTTTTAATGAAGCACCTCCCATCATCGGGAGAGGTACCACTGGAACAAGACCAACTAGTGAAGAGCATCCGGGGATGCTCTGAAAGGAAAACCCCAAGACGAGAAGTGAAGAAACGTGTCTGGGTTATAAGAAGCTCCCCTTTATCTGGACATCTGGAGAGGGGAAGCGGCTGTTTGGAAAACGAAGGATCATCTGTTTTTCTTATCAGGAGGCTGCATAGCGGCTATTCTTATTCTCATTCCGATCTCTTCTTGAAGAAAGGGAAGATAAATTGCCAAGGAGCAACAAAGAAGAAAGGGGAGAAAAAAAAAAAAGAACTGATAAATTATACAGCAAAGCAAGACCACGCTTTGTAGTTTAAGTAGAAATGAAATGGTTTGTTACACACTGAACACAATAATGAATCCAGGTAGGCACATTTGCTGTTATTCTTTTTGGACATAAACTATTCTTTGGACTGCACTGCTTACTTTTAAAGCTCTTTTAACTCATTCAGGTTTCAGAAAAAGCCCTTCAACATGCTAAATTAGAAATATCTTAATTGAAAAACTACATGAAAAATAAACTATTTTAATGGATATTTGTACTGTGTTTCAAAAATAAAAGATACATACGGAGGAGTGAAGACGCTCCTTGGGGACCAAGAAAAGAATGTGATCTTTTCCATTTCTGGCTCATTTGTAATAATAACAGATCATATTGACATAAAAAGAGTCCAGCCCACATTGATTTTTTTCTTTTTTTTCCGGAAAATTGACCTACAAATGGTTATATGTGAGAATTACGTGTATTTTTAATGCTCCCTCGTCATGTGGGTTTCAATTATCTCTTCCTGGTACACCTACATTTAGCAGCACTGAATTCTTTTTTTCATGTATTTCTCACCACATCAGCATGTAGAGTCAAAAGATAAGGGACTGAATTATGACTCGACCCCTTTTATTGGTCTTCAGTCACCAAGCTGTATCTGGCTGTTTTCGACCTCATGGACTGAAGCAAGCAGGCTTCCCTGGCGTTCACTATCTCACGAAGTGAGTTGGCTTCAGCTCATGTTCATTGAGTTGGTGATGCTATATAACCACCTCATCCACTGCCGTCTCCTCCTTTTGCCTTCAATTTTCCCCAGAATCTTCCTAAATCTGGATTTATCTAAACATCCCTTGCCACAGTGTCTCACTCCCTTAAAATATTTTTATAAGAATCACATGAGATTTTTAAGGTATTTGTAAAGCAATAAACAAAGATGTTAAATTATATCTTCTAATTTCTTGTGGACACAATTTGCTGAGCTGCTCTCGCTGAGGAAGTAGACTTAATTCTCTTCACAATTTCAGAACACTCCATATGAACCATCACCGGTCCTGTCAACATCCTCTTGCCCCATCTTTTACAAGCATCCAGTGGCCTCCATTTTAAAACCTTCTTCTAGCCTTTTGTACCTTCGTGCATTTCTTTTTCTCATAATAATCACACATTCATAAGTTTATACAGATGTCATTTCAGGAAGTATTTTACTTTCTGACCCTCTAACCCTCACTGGCTTAAGGAAAGTTACATGAATGTGCTAGCTCCTTTGAGGTGGGGAAAGGCTTAGAGGAAGTGACTGAATGAGATGCAGTGTATATTCTGATGCTTAGCAAGTCTTTCTGAGCCAGTATCCTCTGGTAAGGGCTAAAAGCATGTGAAAGTTCATAACTGCATACACGTACACCTATATTCGGGCTTCCCTGGTAGCTCAGCAGGTAAAGAATCTGCCTGCAATGCGGGAGACCTGAGTTCAATCCCGAGGTTGGGAAGATCTCCTGGAGGAGGGCACAGCAACCCATTTCAGTATTCTTGCCTGGAGAAGCTTCATGGACAGAAGAGCCTGGTGGGCTACAGTCCATGGGGTTGCAAAGAGTCAGACGTGACTGAGGAACCAAGCACAGTATATGCCTACATGAGGGCTTCCTTGGTGGCTCAGTGGTAAGGAACCTGCCTGCCAATGCAGGAAATGTGGGTTTGATCCCTGGGTCAGGAAGATCCTCTGGAGAAGGAAATGGCAACCCACTTCAGTATTCTTGCCTGGGAAATCCCATGGACAGAGGAGCCTGGCAGGCTACAGTCCATGGGTTCACGAAAGAGTCGGACATGACCTAGTACTAAACACAAATGCCCATATTAATTATTCAGGTTTTGTCTTTCTTGGCAAAAACTGAAAGACATCAGCATCCATGGGAGGCAACTGAATCCCGATATTTAAGAAAATAAATGTCATTGGTAATGTAGCACGCAAGTGTGTGTGTGGGAGTATGCTCAGTCACAACAGACTCTTTGCAACCCCAGGGACTGTAGCCCACCAGGCTTCTCTGTTCATGGAATTTTCTAGGCAAGATCACTGGAGCAGGTTGCCATTTTCTCTTCTTCAGGGGATCTTCCTGACCAGGGATCGAAAGCACGTCGCCTCTGTCTCCTGCTTTGGCAGGTGGATTCTTCACTGCTAGTGCCACCAACTAGTTCTCCCTGGGAGGTGGGCAAATACAGAGGACAAATTAAGCAGGCTTGACTTCTCCACTATAATTTAGAGATTAAAAGGGGGAGTCCAGTAAGTTATAACATTTGAATGAAATATAATCTTGTTACTTTTTGATAGTTAATTAGCATTGGGTGCTGAGAAAGTTTTTGACATCAATTCAGTTCAGTTCAGCTCAGTCACTTAATCATGTCCAACTCTTTGCGGCCCCATGGACTGCAGCATGCCAGTCTTCACTGCCCATCACCAACCCCTGGAGCTTGCTCAAACTCATGTCCAGCGAGTCGGTGATGCCATCCAACCATCTCATCCTCTGTCATCCTCCTTCTCCTCTCGCCTTCAATCTTTCCTAGCCTCAGAGTCTTTTCCAGTGAGTCAGCTCTTTGCATCAGGTGGCCAAAGTATTGGAGTTTCAGGTTCAGCATCAGTCCTTCCAATAAATATTCAGGACTGATTTCCTTTAGGATTGATGGGTTTGATCTCCTTGCTGTCCAAAGGACTCTCAAGAGTCTTCTCCAATGCCACAGTTCAAAAGCATCAATTCCTCGGCACTCAGCTTTCTTTATAGTCCAGCTCTTACATCTACACATGACTACTGGAAAAACCATAGCTTTGACTAGATAGACCTTTGTTGGCAAAGTAATATCTCTGCTTTTTAATATGCTGTCTCAATAGCAGTGGATGTGCTTATAACATCAAGAAAAATGTACTGTATTTGTTGATGCTCTTTAGAGAAACAAAACCAATAGAATGTGTTAATGTATGTTGCTAAGTTGTTTCAGTCATGTCCAACTCTGTGCGACCCCATAGACAGCAGCCCACCGGGCTCCCCCATCCCTGAGATTCTCTAGGCAAGAACACTGGAGTGGGTTGCCATTTCCTTCTCCAATGCATGAAAGTGAAAAGTGAAAGTGAAGTCACTCAGTCGTGTCCGACTCTTAGCGACCACAGAGACTGAAGCCTACCAGGCTCCTCCGTCCATGGGATTTTCCAGGCAAGAGTACTGGAGTGGGGTGCCATTGCTTTCTCCAGTGTTAATGTATAGAAAGAGATTTATCATAAGGAATTGACTCATGATCATCGAGGTCTAGCAGGGCTTCCAGATGACCTAGCAGGCTGGAAGGGCAAGAGAGTCAGTCATGCAGTTTTAGTCCAAAAGACGGCCATCTGGAGACCTAGGATATTCCATTTCTAAGCCAAAAACAGTCTGCTGTAGAACCAGGAAGAGCCCATGCTGCAGAGGAATCTCAAGGTGATTGCTGGAGAATGATCTCTTCCTAGGATGAGGCTGCTTTTCTTCTTCTATTCAAGTCCTCAACTCATGGGATGAGGCTGGCCCACATTACGGATGGCAATCTGCTTTACTCAGAGTCCACTAATGTAAATATTAATCTCAGCCATCCAAAAATACCAGAATAATATTCAACCAAGTATCTGAGCCCACCATGGCCTGGTCAAGTTGACACATAATTAACCATCATAGGTATTTTATATAAATATGCATCATTTATATGTTAAATAAATATATGCTATTTATATACAATTATACCTGATATATATTATTTACATAGTGATAGTGATAGTGAAGTTGCTCAGTCATGTCCGACTCTTTGCGACCCCATGGACAGTAGCCAACCAAGCTCCTCTGTCCATGGGATTTTCCAGGCAAGAATACTGGAGTGGGTTGCCATTTCCTTCTCCAATTATTTACACAGGTTATCATATATAAATATAATTGAATATTCCATAACAGCTAAGATAAGATACTATGATACTAACATTCTTATATGTACTGCACATCAAGTTTCCAGAAAACAAGTACATGGGAGAGTGAGTAGAACTTTGCTTTTGTTATTGTACATAGCTGAATATATATATATTTTTAGTAGATGCTATTATTAAAGTAGACTTCAAATAAATTGTGACATTCAGTCATCATTGAATGTTGACCAAATTTTAATTTTGTGTTTCCCAAAAATAATTTCCACATACTAAAAATAAAAATGTTATCTGATTCATTTATAGCCTCAAAAATGTAAGTATTAGCATAACTCTTCAGACTATCCTCTCCGATTAATTTTTCAGACATTAATTTTATTCATCACATGATGTTCCTTGATATTACACTTTGCTTCTGCTTCTAAAACAATCATAATTCTACACTTTATCTACCTCATGTGTTCACTATTTGCTGTAAAAATCACAGAAGTATTGAGAATATGAAATCTAATTCACCACTTCTAAAAATACATCTGTGATTGCAGAACTGTCTTTGAGGCATTTATCTTAAATTACAGCTTGACATCACAGTTAGTACATGACAAATGATGATTCTAATCCACTTGGGCCTGATTCCGCAGTGCTTTCCACATCAAAAATGGTAAAAGTTTAACCTGAATGAGGTTATCAAAATAAAGACCAAAGTGTCATGAAAATTCACTTGAAAGAATACACTCAAATAAGAGTTAAATTATGGGAAATGTTTTGTACAACAAAGCATTGAAGGTTGTCTTTGATACCCTGTGGAATCAAAAATTTCTAAGACTGTTTTCCTGACATTTTCTTTATACTGGTTATTACCAGTTCTCTGTCCAATTAGAGCAAGTCCGTAAATAGGCTACTGCATATACAGAAAGCGCAAGTCAGCTGTACCAGGCTAAATGCTTATGGAGATATTTCTCTTTTGAGTAAAACCCTAAGACAGAGATTAAAGGGACATTCCTTGACCTCTTTTAGGCCTGATGCTCAAAAGCCAGCACTTAACAATATCACACCTGGAGAAAATGTCATGAGGTCTTAAGGATATCTTGGGAGATTTGGGGAAAGATTATTTAAAGATAAAACCTCAAAAAGAACAAGTCACCCAGGCCTGAAATGTGCAGACTTAGAGGAATCTGTAGATTCGAGTTCTATTCTCGTATCAATCAGTCCTTTAGGAGGATTTAGGAGACTTGGAAAAGTTTATATATAGATCAAGTCTCAAGCAGGACAAGTTTTCCACAACCAGGCTTTCAGATTTGGATGAACCGGAGCTTTTTGTCTATTTCTGGCTCCATCAAGCGAGTTACCCTTTGTAGAGACACTTAAATGTTGGGGCTTTCATTTAACCCCCAGGTCTGCCTGGACATCGTCTCATCATTTGAGGATTCACCACTTTGTTTTTCGGGTTTCCAGGTGGTATTGCTCAAAAAAAAATTTTTTTTTTAATCTAAATAAATAATGAGACATCTGATTCTGGAAGCCAATCAACTTTTTTTCCCACCCTAGCATTTGTAAGGGTCCAAATGTATCACATTTAATCAGTCACTATTCAGGCTTTGTCATTATGGAGGTCAATAAGGAATTCCATGTGTTTAAGAAGTTGAGCTAGTATATTGAAAAAAGGAATTTTTTTTTCACTCTTTAAAGAAAAAGTGATGAGGGATATGTGTACACACACAGGCTCAGATCTCACACTGTCTCATGGTTATACTCAGTGTAGCATAACTATAAACATAACAAACTACAGAGGCCATATGCTCTGTATAGCTCTCTTTTCAAATGATTTTAAGGGTATTATTGTTGGATGTTTTCCATTATTAATTTTCCACTTATTGGTGAGTTTTTAAATGAAAATACAAAAAACAATGGGTAATTTTTTTCATCTGTACTACTTAATAATCAGTGATGAAAGCTATTAAAATATAGTCATCTAATTATTCTTATTCTTTTATGCATAAGACAAATAACAAGCTGGATCTATTAAATTAGTTTTCCCACTCTAAAATGAGTTTTCATTTCCTGCGCCACTCAGCGGTGGCTCCCTTTCTATATAAGTCTCTATACACTGAAAAATCTGCCAATTCTATAAGGANTTAATAATCAGTGATGAAAGCTATTAAAATATAGTCATCTAATTATTCTTATTCTTTTATGCATAAGACAAATAACAAGCTGGATCTATTAAATTAGTTTTCCCACTCTAAAATGAGTTTTCATTTCCTGCGCCACTCAGCGGTGGCTCCCTTTCTATATAAGTCTCTATACACTGAAAAATCTGCCAATTCTATAAGGAGTCAGGAAGGTCTAGCAGGAACTACCAAGGAAACAGGACGGGGACGCTTCTGTCTCTTTCACCAGACGCCTGGCCTTATCCACATTTATAATCTTTAAGGAGGGCAGATGTTTGTTCCAAACTGGTACTTTGCCCTGTTATCTGGTCTACATTGGTTTATTGACTTGCTCTCATCCAGAAGAGGCTGTGAATGAACATTTCTGAAATTGGATAGAAATACAGGACGTTTTTATTGGAGAAAATAGAATGATGTGGAGTAGAAATAGGAGAAAGACATAAGCGCGCACAAAGAAGAAGGAGGGGCTATGATGACGTTTTGAGGTATCCTTTAGAAAGATTAAAAAAAAAACAGAATAAAATTGTTTACGCCACATATAGCCACTGTTCTCTGTAAGGCTTTTTAATATGATTGATCTACACGGAAGTTGCTTTTGTATGCTCACTATATACAATGAATGCACTAAGGCTCTAAAAGAGTCCACAGTTGAGGAACAAAGAGAGATGAATTACACAATGCACAGAGATTAGGTAGCTAAATTAGGACTGGTTAGTGTTCATGCAGGGTGGTTTCAGGCAAAGAAAGGAAATTTGAGGGAAAACGATAGCACGATTCTTCCATTAATGGATATCACTTGTAAGTTAACATATATTTACTACTCTCAGTCTATTTCCTCCAAATTTTAAAATCCATCTGTGTGCATATATGTTTCCATATGTGTGTCTGTGTATCTACTTATTTAGCTATCATCAGTCTAACAATCAAATATCTATCAACTATGGATTTTGGTTTGGCACCATTCAGCCATTCAATTGTTGTAGCTGCCCAGTGAAACACATACTTCACTTTATCTGACCTAAACATGCACTAGTTATCCAATTAGCAAACCAATTAATACAACCTTCTTATTGTATGCCCAAGATAATATACATGCATCCATACCAGATTTTCAAGTTTCTTAATATATAGTGAAATTTTTAAACAGTGAGTTATCCAGCTGAACATTAACTGGGTCATGACCCGATTGAAAACAAGACTTCCTTTTACAAAATGTATTACTTCTGCATAAATAAATTCAGTTAAAACTTTCATTGCACAAAAGTTTTGTATGTCACCTCTCTTCCTACAAATACATAGCGATTAAGAAACACTTCTAAGAAACAGGCAAAACTGGCAGAAAGGCCATCTGAGATTTTAAAGATCACACCAAGAAGTGATCACATTTTATAAAATTAATCTAGGAATATGGAATAGCAGCAATTATGCAAGTGTTACTATGGTGAAACACATTCAATAGAAGCATACTGTTTGACCTCAAAGAGCTTAATCTTTTATGCTGACCTTTGGTTAAATAATTTGATTATAATAAACTTTAGTAAAGTATAATATTAAGCATCTGAATGCAGAGTTCTGAAGAAGAGCAAGAAGAGATAAGAANCCTCTCAAATTAAAAAAAAAAAACCCTCTTAGTTTCATTGATCTTTTCTATTTTTTTTTCAGTCTCTATTTCACCTCTTTATACTCTAATCTTTATTATTTCCTTCTTTCTGCTAAACATGTACTTAGTTTGTTCTTCTTTTTCTAGTTCCTTGAGGTGTAAAATTATGTTGCTGTTTTGAGATCTTCCTTTTTAAAATCACAATTATTTACAAATAACCTTTTTTTTTACTAATGTAACAACCTCTGTAGCTCCAAATTATAAAATAAGCAATTCCACTCAGTAAATCTACCCGGAAAATTATTTCAAAAGATAATTACTAAACAATATCATTCATTATCGACATGCCTTTTGCAACGAGATTTGATCTCCCTTCTGTGATTAGGTTTGACCAGATGGAAGAGAAAATTCACCCACTTGATACCTTGCAGAATTCCAGACCCATAAACTTATGATAAAGAATAAAGCGTAGGATGGACTGGGAGGTTAGAGTTAGCAGATGTAAGATATATACAGAATGAATAAGCAACAAAGCCTTACTGTATGGCACAGGAAACTCTATTCAACAACCTATGATAAACCAAAATGGAAAAGAATACAAAAGGTGTATATGTCTGTGTGTGTGTGTGTATGTGTGTGTATATATATATTTCTGCATGCACGGGGATGATCCAGAGAGTTGATGTGGAGTGGGAGGTGGGGGGTGGGGTTCAAGATTGGGAACTCATGTACACCTGAGATGAAAAAAAAATAAAAAAATATATTTCTGCTATACAGCAGAAATTAACACATCGCTGTAAATCAACTATACTTCAATGAAAAATATATTGTTTTAGACCAGTCAGTTTGGGGGCAATTACCTACACAGCAATAGAGAAATGCAACAGTAGTTAAATTTACACAGAGATACAAAACATCAAGTATCATTGTATGCAAACTTCACAAACTATCATGTTTTCTTTAAAATGCAATAGATTTTAAACATGTTACTAATTTAAAGAAATATTGTTAATTATTAAAAGAATAGTGACTATTAGCTATTTTTGCTGTTTTGTTTTTTTTTTTAATTTCAGTTTGGGAGGGTTAACCTTTTAGCAAACACGCAAAACATAAATATTATTGGTAAATATCTTGAATAACACCATATTTAATAATGTGAACATAAACTGAGTAGTAACAGACATGAAATTACAATTGGATGCTAGATATGGGGCTGTTGACCATTAACTATAACCAGGCAGATCGTTATGTCAACGTTCCACAGAAGTCAGTTGGTATGAACATCACTGACAAGTAGAATCTTTCTTCACCTAAATGTAACGTGGATCAGAGCTGACAGGACAGTGCAGCCTCTCAATCATCACTGATTACAATTTTTAATCTGACAGATATTGCATCCCTGTCAACTAAAGCATCATCATTTTAAAAAGGTGTATCAACCAGTTTAATACCAGGAACATTCATGAAACGTGCAAAATTTTATGATGCCACCTTAAACATCTTCCAATGGCCACTTCCTGTCTTTCACTGATAGTCTCTGACACACATATCCACAGGGCCTCACACTCCCTGGGTCTTCCACCTCTAGACTACGACAAAACAGACACACGTGCTCTTATTCTTCCTTCTAATGTCAGTGCAAAGCCTTGATATCCTAAATAAAACAAGTATAAGAAGACTGAAAAGTGGAGCGAGGAGGCAGATTGGCGCGGGGCATAGGGATCTGAGGAACTACAGGGGAGTGATTTCTTTCGGCTTCCTTTTCGCCTCACATATCCCAGATTGGTTGTTGGACAAGCCAGCAACTCAGAAACACCAATGGACACAGGCAAGAAAATAAAATACCCGCAAAAGACAGCTTCCTCTAGCCAAAGGCCTAGGAAAGGGCAGCCTAGCAAAACAGAACACTTTCATACATTAAACACCAGCTCGAGCAAAACATCACGGAAATATCCACCTTCATGCCCATCAGCAAGGGGCACGTGACAAGCCTATACCCTCACCCATGCCAGACTATGCCCAGACATGTTCCCAACCTCTCCTCGCCCTAGTGTAGAGTGGTGTTGGACATGAGAGGGCACCCCACCCAAATGAAGCCACTCTCTTCCCGACCACCAGGAGGTCAGCTGAGGTTCAGCAGGGAGCCTGAAATCCCACCTTGGAAGGATGCAGGAACAAAGCATCCTTTCCCACAGGAACTGTGTCAAAGGAGACTGAATGAGGAATCCAGACCTCCACCCCAACCTGCCAGTAACATGGCAGTGCAATTTCAGAGAAGAACGAGTACAGCAGAAAATTTAATGAATGTTCAGTCTCGTGATATAATTCCCCAAAATGTCCAGGATAATTTCAAAATCCTTCATTGTACCAAGAAGCAGGGACATCTCAACTGAAACAGTCACACAATTGACAGACATGAACCCTGAGATGACGCAGAAGTTGGAGTTGTGTGGCGAGGTTTTTAAATTAGCTGTCATAAAAAATAATTCAATAAGAAATTGTGAACATTCTGGGGGAAAAAAAAGTCTCAGTGAAGAAGCAGAAGATCTAAAGAACAAAACTGATGTTTTAGAGCTAAAAAATAGTATAAGCAAAATTTAAAACTCTAAGGATGAACTCAACAGCAGAGGAAAGAAGTGGTACAGTAGAAGACAGAACAGCATAGATGTCCCAACCTGAAGCTCAGAAAGAAGAAAAACAGATTGGGAAAAAAAACAAAGAAACAAACGGCATGTCAAGGACCTGTGGGGACTGTAACGAAAGACCTGCCTTTTCTGTCATCAGAATCTCAGAAAAAAAGATAAATGTGGGTGGAGAGAAAAGATTATTCAAAAGAAGAATGGCTGAAAAATACTTATACGGATTTAAGATTTCTACTTCCAGTACATTGCCAGAAGTCATTTCGTATGGGGCTGGTTGGTGCTGGTAGGTTTGTCTATAACACAGCGGCATGAAGAAAATGTCTGTGGTGACAGCCTAGTTCTGTATCAAGATTGCAGTGGTAGCTCCACGAATCTACACGTGATAGATATTATACACACATCGTACCAATGTTAATCTATTTCACTGTCGTTTCCAAAGACGTAACCGTTGCAGGAAACCAGTGGAGAGTATCACCTTTGCACTAACTTTGTGACTTTCTGTGGATTAAAGATAGACACTGACTCTAAGGATTCCGAGCTTCCCTGGTGGCTCAGTGGTAAAGAATCTGCCTGCCAGTGGAGATGTGGGTTCGATCCCTGTGTGAGGAAGATCCCCTTGAGAAGTAAATGGCAACCCAGTTCAGAATTCTTGCCTGGGGAATCCCATGGACAGAAGAGCCTCGCAGGCTACAGTCCACGGGGTCGCAAAAAGTCGGGCATGACTTAGTGACTAAACAAGAACAAACAGACAACAAAAGGTTTCTATATTTCCTCTCCCTCTCCTGAGACTGGAGCAGAGAGGAAAGAATTTTGAACTGAAAGGAGAGGGAGATGTAGCTGCCACTTTGTGGAGTGTCATCTTGGGAAAGTACATCATCTTATCACAACATCAAGACTTCTCTGTATTTTATTTCCTTAGCTGTGAATAAATGAACAAGATGATATTTCTGACATCTCCAGTTTTACAGCTTGACACTTTTATCACAGTTATCAGTCATACTGTATGATCTCACTATGATCCCTAAGTATGTGTAGGAAGCATTACAATCTTGTCTTTAGTCAGTAATTACTATTTCAAGATACTTCACAAGACTCTTGTGGATCAAGTTAAAACTATTTAGGGAGCTTGCTGTCCACACAGTTATTCAGACAATGAGAGACTTTCTAATTATCATTCAATTCTGAAAGTCACTATTATTTGAAGAAAAGTTGCAAATGTGGAGTCCTCTTTCCTTAGACTTGCATATCATCATGTAAATCCAGAACTCTAAGAATTAAGGAATGAAAGGAAAGAATGCACGTGGAACCTGAAAGACAGAATTGGCGCTTTGATCTGATTCACGTTAAATTCTCGGGATAACAAGCAGACAAGACTGATACCCTTTTATCATAAAGAATCCATTTGGGGATGTTTATTAACTCTAAGAGTCTTCTGCTTGGCATTTGAAACTATTAAAAAACACTCCTGTGATTATTGCAATTTGAAATATTACTTTGTCAAACTGTTCAACCTGAATTTCTAGCACAGGTGTTAATGAGGCATGAAAACTTCCAGCCTGATTTGCAGTTGCAAGATTCTCATATTTTAGAACAGCGCAATTTTTTTAAGTTTACATAATGACAAAAACAAACACACACTGTCTTTACCAGTAGACACTCTGTAGTAGCTCATCAAAATAATAGCAATTCAGGAGACTATTTGAAAACAGTCAACTGGTTCTAAAAAAAACAGAACACAATAGGGAAAACTTAAATCTTGAGGTCTTCAGAAAGGCCATGTATAATTTGGCAAAAAATGAACGCAGTGATAATATTCAACCTCAGAAGTGCACATCCCTTCTCCTAATATAAGGATAGAGTTAGCCCTTGAGACAATAAAATATCCTTTTCCTCCACTAACGTTACATTCTTAGCATAACTGTGCTTTGGCACACATTCTCAATTAAGCAATAAAAGTTAAGCCCAAAGCAGCATTTAAAATCATGTTAATAGATTTGTCCTCAAATTTTAGATTCAACATAAATCTAATAGAAGTATACTATTTAAAAATATGACTTGAAGGAACACAGTCAGGTGTATTTTCTTACGCACACTGACAAGTACTTTATGAAACATTTTTTAAATTTATCTCTTTGAAACAGATGGCTTTTAAAGATAAAATAAAAGTCTGATCTATGGTGCACCTTGAAATTACAGTTCTGCAAACTGCAAATTTATAAATAGTTGAAAAAATTAAGTGTCTTAAAATTAATACTTTACGTACAGAGCTAGACTTGGGTAAATTTTTGTAATATGTCTACTTCACAGTCAGTGTCTTGTGGGCTTTTCTACAGGGTATAAAACAATAAAAGCAACGAGACATTTTGTTTAGCCGGGGCAAGATGTATAGGCTCGCCTACTATATATTTCAACTAGATTTCTCTGCAGGCATCTAAATAAGCACCTTCAAAAGCTGCTCAAGTGTTCTGTGTCATATTAAATATTCAGAGCTGGAAATAAATCTACATGTGATAAAACCCACCTGAGAGCTGCCTTCACCAAGTTCTCACTGTTTCTACGTCTTACGTGTTTTGTTTCATTTTCCCCGCTAAAACCAATTGACCTTTTTCTTAGCTCACTGACCACCAAAGCAAAGAATAATAGGCATTTGTTTTTAGGAATAGATGTTCACTGATCTGAATCTGACACCACAGTGCTCTCAAGAAAGTGCCAGTGTACTTACAAATATAATTTATTTTCTGTTTTTTTTCTGCCACACCCATGGTCTTTGTACATTGAAAAAAAAAAAGTTTCTAGATCATTGTTTATACGCAATTTCTCTAGATACTTTGGAACTGAATACAATATTACAATGTTCACAGTCATCATTCTCTGAACTGCTTTAGTCCTTGAAAATAACTTCTCAACGGCTACCGGCACTGCATTCTAGTTTCAATATGCTTATGTTGTACTGTCATAATTACAATTATTACTACACCAAAATACTTTTATTTAAACAGAAGCACTTACATTCATGTAACTCCATGATTTCAAGTTGAATTATCTGGGGGTCATCCTGCCTTGGGAAATCTTTCTCAATTCATATGTAAGGTCAATTCATTTATTAAGAGATCTATGATTTTCTTCATCTCTGAAGGTAAACAGATTCTTATTTTTCACAATGTACTGATCAGCAAGAAACTCGGTCATTTTACCAAGATTGATTTCATTACCTGAAGGGAATTTTACAAAATGTATTTCTAATGGTTCTCTCCAAGAAATTTTCTACACATACATACATACACACACAGACACACACACACACATTTCCTACGCAAAACATCAGAATTCTATTTAAAAAGAAAAGCAGCCACAGGTATTTGTTATACTTCCAAGTTAACCTAGCTTTGACAGAAACTCCAGCTATCCCTCCTACCGTGAAATGGACTTCCGGTAAATGTTATTTCCACTGCTCATGCATGCTTCTTTCTCTCCCCTCTCCTCTGCTTCCTTTTATTCCATGCTATTTTTACGCTATACAGACTTCAAACCTGCGGCTACAATAAAAGAGGGGTATTAAAAAGCTGCCTAAAAGTGTAAGCACACAAATGGCGAGAAACTACAGAGATACACACATGTTCACAACTGGACACATGCATACCTCTCTCTTCAGTTATTTGATTCTCCAATGGAAGACAATTTTCTTGTCTTGAACAATTTAAAAAAGTGTCTTATACAAACTTCCAGTGATCTGGACAATCTTCTTAGGAATTCTTTTGCTACTGGACATTAAATTGTTTACTCTGGGTTTATATTATATAAGGTATCCTTTTTTAATAATTAAAATGCTATCATGTCCCAGGTATTTCAGTCTTTTTGATGTTATAAATGAGGATGAGCTTTCTATTGAGAAACAGGATACAGATTAATTTCCAACAAATTCAACTTTATGCAAAATTGACTAACCACCAACCTAGGGGATGATACTAGGCATATTCCCAGTATTAGTTTAATTCAGGTTACTGTTCAAAATCTCCATGAGATGGCTTTTATACTCTCAATAAACAAATGAGAAAACTGAGGCACAGAAAAATTTTATGGCTTATGGAACCTCACACTACTGAGAGGGCTAGATGCCAACTACATAGGTCTTTTACCTCCAAGTACAAATGTCTTCATTTTTATAAAGGAATTGGTAGTCAGACAAATATGAGTACAAAATATAAGATTTATGATATTTATCTGCTATTTATCTAGCTAGTGTGATCACAGCTGGCATAAACAAACCAGTTATTGTGAGTCAAAAATAAAACATGAGTCTGTTACTTACTAAATTTGAGGCTTAGGAAATTTCCAAACACCACTGCTCTCACTTGTAGAATGGCAAGGTAACTAATCTCATTGCTTGTATATACTACTTGTTAGGTGAATTAGATGAGTTACTATTTTAAAAAGGTTCACAACAGTCATTGCTCCTTTGTCCCTATTTTTCTCACTTCTCACCTTGAGTCCTCTTAGCAGCCCTGTAATTTCTAAACATGGAGGTGTAAGCACAGTGATCTAAATGGATGGGAAGTAGGGCGTAGCAGTGCTGGGAAATGCATTTTATTCTAAATAAGTTTATGAAATGCCCATCGAATCCTTTAAAGACGGGAATAGACCATGGTCATTTTTAGTAAAGTCAACACCCTCAAAACATGACCTTTTTTTTTTTTTTTTTTTTTTTTAGTGAAAACAAACTATCAGAAGGACAAATCCTGAATTACAAGTGCAGATTGAAAAATACTGTGAAATCTGGATCCAGGACAGGAAGAAAGCTGAGAGCTTTCTCTTATCTTCAAAGGGACCAAGTACCAGGTATAACTATTAGAATCCAAGAGGGAAAAGAAGGGGAGTGGGATGAATTGGGAGATCTGGATTGACATGCAAACACTATTTATATTATCTATAAAGTAGGTAACTAATGAGTACCTACCATATACCACAGGGAACTTTACTCAATGCTCTGTGGTGACTTAAATGGGAAGGAAATGCAAAAAGAGGGAATATATGTATACAGATAGTTGATTCACTTTGCTGTATAGCAAAAAATAACACAAAAGTGTAAAGCAACTATACACCAATAAAACTAAGTTAAAAAATAAACTAAACTACAAGGACAGCTTATTTTACTTTTTAAAATTAATTTTTATTGAAGTATAGTTGCTTTACAAAAGAGTCCCTTGGACAGCAAGGAGATCAAGCCAGTAAATCCTAAAGGAAATCAACCCTACATATTCACTGGAAGGACTGACGCTAAAGCTTCAATACTTTGGCCACCTGATGTGAAGCGCTGACTCACTGGAAAAGACCGTGATGCTAGGAAAGGTTGAGGGTAGGAGGAGAAGGGGGCAACAGAGGATGNGCAAGGAGATCAAGCCAGTAAATCCTAAAGGAAATCAACCCTACATATTCACTGGAAGGACTGACGCTAAAGCTTCAATACTTTGGCCACCTGATGTGAAGCGCTGACTCACTGGAAAAGACCGTGATGCTAGGAAAGGTTGAGGGTAGGAGGAGAAGGGGGCAACAGAGGATGAGATAGTTGGATGGTATCACCTACTCAGTGGACTTAAGTTTGAGCAGACTCCGAGAGACAGTGAAGGACAGGGGAGCCTGCTACATAATAGAAACACGTAAACCTATTCATACATATATCACAATAAATTTGATGTAGAAAATGGAAAAACTTTAAAGACTTTCAGAAACATGGAGCAGTGGAACAAAAATCACATGGACATTAAATGTCCTAGATGCAAAAAAATAAAGGAAAAATTGAAAAGAACCTGTGGTCTGTAATTTTATATATAGCTATGTCATCACTAAAAAGTGAAGATATAATCAATATATCAACTTCAAAATTTTTGCCACACACAAATATGCATACAAACAGTATTTGAAAATACTCTCAGAGAAAGCACATGGCGTCACCGACTTAATGAACATGAGTTTGAGCAAACTCCGGGAGATAGTGAAGGACAGGGAAGCCTGGTGTGCTGCAGTTAATGGGGTTGCAAACAGTCAGACCTGACTTAGTGACTAAACAATAAAAAGAGGAGAAGCAATCCCAGAAGAAGAAGTAAGAGGTCAAAGACATGAGACATGGGTAAATATATCAAGGTGCTTGTCCTGTTCTGGGAGAGTATGACATACTATCAAGTTTGTAGCAAAGATAAGAAAAATTAACATCATTAAGTGTTTTGCCCTTTTCTTTATTCCTTCCACAACAACTCCAGGGAAGGAGGTGACAGGGTGAAAACCCATAAATAGCTAGTAACCTCTGGCTTTTCTGTTTCTTTATCTCTTGGTTGAAGCCAAGGAAGTGAGGAAGGAGTGACAAGGGGCAGCGATCAGAGGGGAGAGATAGCGGAAAAGCTCCCTGCCTCCTTCTCAGGTAGAGTCTTTGGGAAGCAGCAACAACTCAGAGAGGACTNTAAATAGCTAGTAACCTCTGGCTTTTCTGTTTCTTTATCTCTTGGTTGAAGCCAAGGAAGTGAGGAAGGAGTGACAAGGGGCAGCGATCAGAGGGGAGAGATAGCGGAAAAGCTCCCTGCCTCCTTCTCAGGTAGAGTCTTTGGGAAGCAGCAACAACTCAGAGAGGACTGGGATATTAAAGAGCCAATAGGATCTTCCTCGGTATATCCCATGGGGCCAGCAAGACCTCAGAGAAAGAGGCTTGCTGGGCGCAGGCAGATGTGTTTTTCTTGTTGATACTTAAATTCAGTGGTATGGAAACTAGAGGATTTGGTCCAAGCCCACTCATAATCAGCAGCAGTTCAGTTCAGTTCAGTTGCTCAGTCGTGTCTGACTCTTTGCGACCCTATGGACTGCAGGATGCCAGGCTTCCCTGTCCATCACCAACTCCTAGAGCTTACTCAAACTCCTGTCCATTGAATCAATGATGCCATCCAACCATCTCATCCTCTGTCATCCCCTTCTCTTCCCACCTTCAATCTTTCCCAGCATCAGGGTCTTTTCCAAAGAGCCAGTTCTTCACACCAGGTGGCCAAAGCACTGGAGTTTCAGTTTCAGCATCAGTCCTTCCAATGGATGGGCTGGTTGGATTTCCTTGCAGTCCAAGAGATTCTCAAGAGTCTTCAAGAGCAGCAGCAGAGAGAACCACTATGAATGAAGTGGTCCTGTGGGCAGGTAGGAAAGTCTGTGAGTGTCTGTGCTGCAGAGAAACAACTAGGTTGATGGATCTTTCCAGAGACACCTCCTTCTTGGAGAGATGACTTGATGACACCACGGATGTTCACTGTCTGTCAGTATGTTAAGTCCCTGAGACTCAGTGACAATCCCAAGAAAAACACTTCTTTGTCCAACTCAGAAGGATAGGTTTGGGGATTGTTCTTAAGTAGATTTCCACATAAAAGTTCTTGCACAGTTCTATTGTTGAACTGAAAGGCATATCTGTTACATATGCTTGTAGTTCTGATCTCTGGCTTTCATACAAACATAGTTTGAATAAAAGTGTATGACATCACTGAATGTATCCTATAACCAACTGTTTGATTTCTACAAAGTCTTCACTGTATGAGTATGTGAAAGATACCAACATTTCTGGCTATTAGTTTAGAAGCCTAAGACANTGATCTCTGGCTTTCATACAAACATAGTTTGAATAAAAGTGTATGACATCACTGAATGTATCCTATAACCAACTGTTTGATTTCTACAAAGTCTTCACTGTATGAGTATGTGAAAGATACCAACATTTCTGGCTATTAGTTTAGAAGCCTAAGACAAGTTGTCAATGTAACCTTTTGATTTGCATCCAGTGGGAACTAAATTGTGTGACATTCCAAGTGTGCAATGAACTGTCATCTTAGAGTCTTGATAATGAAGATGACGCCTCACTGAACTGGCATCTTCCAATACTGAATTTTTCAGTTAAGCAGACAAGCAACTGACATTAAATAATAATGATAACAGAGACAGAAATGGGAATCTACTTAAACTACTGTAAATGATGCATGGGTTCTTCAGGGTTGTTAACATTTTGAAAGATTTGAGCA
Organism: Neotragus moschatus; assembly: GCA_006410615.1. NCBI lineage: Eukaryota > Metazoa > Chordata > Mammalia > Artiodactyla > Bovidae > Neotragus > Neotragus moschatus. Next base: position 118,667 of record SJYA01000589.1, read on the forward strand.
AATACTAAGGAGCATTAAATAGTTTAAATTCTGTCATCAGCAGTCAACTTAAAACAATGTGAAATTGTGGAACATTTGGAGAGAGAATGGTCGGTGGAGAGCTAAGTAACAAATATTCCCCAGAGTTTCCGGTACGAGACGAAGATACACACAGAGACCTTATAACCAGTGCAACTTTCAATTCTCACATCATCTCTTCAGGTAGGAGACATATCTATCCACTTCATTAAATGTCAGCCTGTGTTTGCTATTTCAATGTCATTATAGTAAGGGCTTTCATTATATCCATTGGATTTTAAATTGAATGTCAAATAGGATTTGGGTTGGAGAGAAATAAAAGATCACAGGTTTTTTCTTCTGAGAAAAGTTAAAGGATAAGTTTTAGTATTTCTCCAATATTTTATTAAATGTTAGGTTTAATAAGTGCTAACTGACCGTAATTTAAAATTTAAAAAATCATCTTATATTTCCTTTTACTCCATCAGATTTCTTATTCCTATGATGTTATATTTTCAAAAACCAATTCAAACAGTGAGGCAGTTGGTTATGAAAAATTCTAATAGAGTTATGTTAATAACCAGAGAAACACACACACAACAAAACAATATAAAAGAATATCTGAGTGTGGATTTATCTGTATGTTCAGAACATGTGATTAGTAAACATGCAACACTAAGGCAAGATGATGTGTTCAACAGTCAAGGAAGGCAAGATATGCATTACATAGTCCCTCTAAGGCAGGTAACCAAGGTGGGACGTACATTACTGGGACAATGGTCATACCACTCCCAGACAAATGGAAGGAAGAAGGGAAATATACTTTGTGGCAAGTTGTAGAATGGGAAAGCTCTGAACACGAAGAAGTGGATGCCCTGGAGGATGCTGACGGAACTGTGCTTGGGAGCATCTGGAAGTATGAAGAGAGTTAATAAAACAAGATCTGGACTAAAGATGTGATCTGTGACATTTCAGGGAAAGAAAAAAAAAAAAACAGAACAAAATAAGAAGTCAAATAAGTTCCTTAATGAATGTCTAATTCCTAGAAAGGAATCAAGTCTGATATCAGGTCTAAAATTGGTACAGGAACTAGAGAATAGCAACTCTTATTTTTATATCAAGGAAATCAGTGACATTCACATCAGTAAGTATCCACTAAACCCTTTAGTAAGCATACTGTACTACATAAAAGGAACATAATTTAGATGTATGGCCTTGAACTTGAAGAGAAAGTTTGGAAAATTAATTATCTTAGGATAATATTAGGAAATAGCCTATCCATGGGGATATAAGGAAGGAATAAATATTCCCTTCTCTGAGCAGAAATGTGCTCTCTGGTAGAGAAGGTGTATCAGTGGTGGACAGTCCAGCCTTCAGTGTTGGTACAATATTATTTTTAATAAGTGATTCAAAATGACATAATGAAATACGAAAGATGATAGATTATCTGACCTTGTTTTTGAAAATTCAATGTCAAGCTAACACAAATAAAGGAACAATTTATCAAATTTATCAGGGTGTTCTACTTATAAATAAATTGAAGAATAGAAGTGATTTTAGAGGAATAAGAAAATTTTGCTTCAAATGATAGGAGATAATCAACACATTTCAAACTCCTAAGAGTACAAAGAAACAAAATTAATTCCTATTTTTCCCAGTGTTCTCTACTGTGCACTCTAAATTTTTAAAGATATTAACAAAAGTTCAAAAGAAAAACTTATCTTACTCCTTCATAAAACATACTGTAAAATATTTGTAAGAATGAATAACAGAACCCAGGATGATCCAGAAACAGACAACTAAAGACTCAGAAAATTATAAAGGAACTATTATTATTGTTGTTGTTATTCCAAGGAAAATAGCCTAAACCATCTGAAAAAGTGAAAAGTGAGATAAGATGATTAAAATGCACCATAGTTAATATAAACATGATTTAAAAATTTTAGTTCATGTCATGTATGAATGTGAGAGTTGGACTGTGAAGAAAGCTGAGCACCGAAGAATTGATGCTTTGGAACTGCAGTGTTGGAGAAGACTCTTGAGAGCCCCTTGGACTGCAAAGAGATCCAACCAGTCCATTCTAAAGATCAGTCCTGGGTGTTCTTTGGAAGGACTGATGCTAAAGCTGAAACTCCAGTACTCTGGCCACCTCATGCGAAGAGTTGCCTCATTGGAAAAGACCCTGATGCTTGGAGGGATTGGGGGCAGGAGGAGAAGGGGACAACAGAGGATGAGATGGCTGGATGGCATCAATGACTCGATGCACATGAATCTGAGTGAATTCCAGGAGTTGGTGATGGACAGGGAGGCCTGGCGTGCTGCAATTCATGGGGTTGCAAAGAGTCGGACACAACTGAGCGACTGAACTGAACTGAACTGAACTGAACTGATAAATATGTATTCCCCAAATTCTGAAGGTAATTTTAGACAAATAAAATAAAGTATTTCATTCTTTTGTACAGTGGATAGTAAACCTTCAAGCTGCTTGATCTCACACAGTTAAAAAAGATGACAATATAAGCTATGGTTTTTCCAGTTGCCATGTATGGATGTGAGAGCTGGACCATAAAGAAAGCTGAGTGCCAAAGAATTGACACTTTTGAACTGTGGTGTTGGAGAAGATTCTTCAGAGTCCCCTGGACAGCAAGCAGATCAAAGCAGTCAATCCTGAAGGTAATTAGCTCTGAATATTCATTGCAAGGACTGATGCTGAAGTTGAAGCTCCAGTACTTTGGCCACCTGATGCAAAGAACTGACTCACTGGAAAAGAACCTGATGCTGAGAGATAAAAGGCAGAGGAAAAGGGGATAACAGAGGATGAGCTGGTTTGATGGCATCACTGACTCAACGGACATGGGTCTGAGCAAGCTCCAGGAGTTGGTGACGGACAGGGAAGCCTAGTGTGCTACAGTCCATGCTGCTAAGTTGCTTCAGTCGTGTCTGACTCTGTGCAACACCACAGACGGCAGCCCACCGGGTTCCCCCATCCCTGGGATTCTTCAGGCAAGAACACTGGAGTGGGGTGCCATTTCCTTCTCCAGCTACAGTCCATAGGGTCACAGAAAGTCGGACATCACTGAGCAACTGAACTGAACTGAAGGAAGCATTTAAAATTAGTGTTCTGTGAACTGCGCTACACCAAATAAAAGGTGAAAAGAACATGAATAGATTCTGGGAAGAATGGGTTTCTATGGTTACATACATTTGGGATATTAGAAATAGTTTAAGAGTTCCTTTGACCAAAGAACTTCTCAGATCTTGCTCTGTGTGCTCAGTCACGTTCAACTCTTTGCAACTCTAGGGATTGTAGCCTATAAGGCTCCTCTGTCCATGGAATTTTTCAGGCAAGAATACTGAGTGGGTTACTATTCCCTTCTCCATGGGATTGTCCCACCCCAGGGATTGAACCCAGGTCTCTTTCATTACAGGCAGATTCTTTATGACCTGATATACCAGGGAACCCCTGATCCCATCTTGGTAACAGCTCCTGAACTCCCCATGACTTAGCACAATAAGTATTTATCATTCACACTAAATGCCTATCATGGGACAGCAATGATGCTCTGTTGCATAGAAATCCCTGGCTGGGTACCGCCGTCTTGCAGATGCACTCTATATAACATGGGCTTCCTTCCCTACTATGCTAAGGAAAGAGAAATAAACAAGCAACAGCGCAAAGATGGAAGAGTTGTCAGTCTCGCTGCATTTTCCAACGTTTTAACCCAAATTCACTTCCTTCTGCTCACATTTTTATGCTCATAACTGGTCACATATTCCAGTACCCAAGAGTGACTGGAAAGCATACAGCAACATTTTATTTGGTGACCATGAATGTTTCCCCCCTCCCTCCCCGGGATCCAAGGGGGGAATTTTTAAATGCAGGCTTTCTTAAACTAATTTTATACAGAACTATATTTCAGTGCAGTATTTTATGATTCAATGTCAAGTAGACACAAATTGAGAAATAACCTATTTAAACAAGCTTCTGTTTGATAAGGAATTTAAGCAACATGCTTAAAATTCAGTCATACTATTTTGAAATAAATACATTGAAGACTGGCAAACAGATGCCAAAATAATACCTAGGCACCTTAAGATGAAATACTGGGCACCCCGACATAGAGCTTTAATTCAGTTTTATTCTGTGTTAGGGTATGACCCATTTATACGTCATGAGCGGCTTCCAAATCTTTCCACATCTCTGAAGGAGCATTTCATTATTTGGAACTACTCTTTAAAGAGATTCTGTTCCTTCCAATATTTCTACAGTGTTAGTGTTAACAATGCCAGCCTTTGATATTACATGTCAATAGGGAAGTAGTTTAATCCTTTGTCTGTGCTGTATTTCCAATTTTTTAAGATCACCGAGTAACATGTATATATTTAATGTTTCATCGAGCTCATATACCAAGCACCTTATATTGTACAGCTTAAGAAATTCCATGAACTATTGTATAGTGTGGACCTCAAAGTTGGATTCTGAAAAAAATACCTGTTAAGTTTTAGAAGCTTCCGTTTTCAGCAAACAAGCTCCTCTGTGTTTTATGTTTCCTCCAAAATGCTTGCTTATTTTTTGGCATTCTTGTAAATATTTATCCTTCTGCTTTTAGTCATCTATTAGATTTTAACAAGTATACTAAGCTATTCTAAAATAAATTTTTTTAATCTGTTTATTCTGATGGCTTAAGTGCTTATTTCTTGTTTAAAAGTAAGTACTTTCTCTTTTGTTTTGTATTGTATATATGAGCACAACACTTTTCATAATAGATCCATTGTTTCCCAAGTATACAGCTTGAAGAACTACGGGCCACACTTTTATCATCACCAGAGCAATGTCATTTTACCATTGCTAGTAATTAACTGTATTTATACCCTAATTCGGGCTTCCCTGGTGGTTCAGACAGTTAAGAATATGCCTGCTATGGGGGAGACCTGGGTTTGATCCCTGCGTTGGGATCCCACTCTCAACATGGCATGGCAAACCCACTCCAGTATTCTTGCCTGGAGGATCCCAAGGACAAAGGAGCCTGGTGGGCTATAGTCACAAAGAGTCGGACACAACTGAGCGACTGAGCACAGCACAGCGCGTACCCTAATTCTCTGCACAAATGAGTCTAACAATATCAATAACATAAGAGCATATCTACTGGGGATTCCCTGGTAGCTTAGTGGTACAGCATCAGCCTGCCAATGCAGGAGACACAGGCGGTACAGGCTCAATCCCTGGGTCATGAATATCTCCTGGAGAAGCTAATGGCAGCCCATTNTGAGTGACTGAGCACAGCACAGCGCGTACCCTAATTCTCTGCACAAATGAGTCTAACAATATCAATAACATAAGAGCATATCTACTGGGGATTCCCTGGTAGCTTAGTGGTACAGCATCAGCCTGCCAATGCAGGAGACACAGGCGGTACAGGCTCAATCCCTGGGTCATGAATATCTCCTGGAGAAGCTAATGGCAGCCCATTCCAGCAGACTTTGCAGGGAGAATTCTATGGACAGAGGAGCCTGGGCTCCAGTCCATGGGGTCACAAAGAGTCGGACAGGACTTAGCAACTAAACAACAAAAATTATCTCTATTTTGCAGACAGTCTTTGATAATTAAACTAACCTAAGAATTGTCAATTTGCATTAAAGAAAAAAATAACTTGTATTGACTTTCCCACACATAAATCTTTCAAAGGTTATTCTGATTTAGACCTATGGTTCATTCTATCCAAGAGTCTATTTCTGAGAGAAGTACACAAGAGATACGCAACACTAGTTACAGGTGACTATCAGTATCTTCCATACCATTTTGTTTTTCAGTTGCTCAGTCATGTCCGACTCTTTGTGACCCCACAGACTTCCCAACTCTAAATTTAAAATATTACAGATATACCTCATATGCCCAACAATGGTTTCTTTGCAAAGAGACAGTACATAGTGGTCCTTTCAACAGAGTGGGTTTTGATTCAGCCACATCTTGATATGTCACTCACCTGATATATACTTTACTAGCTATTTACCTAGTAAATAAATCAAAAGTTCTGAATTCAGCATTCAGAAAACTAAGATCATGGCATCTAGCCCCATCACTTCATGGCAAATAGGTGGGGAAACAATGGAACAGCAAGAGACTTTATTTGGCCGGGGGGGTGGGGGTGGTCCAAAACCACTACAGATGGTGATTGCAGCCATGAAATTAAAAGACACTTGCTCCTTGGAAGAAAAGCTATGACCAACCTAGATAGCATATTCAAAAGCAGAGACATTACTTTGCCAACAAAGGTCTGTCTAGTCAAAGGTATAGTTTTTCCAGTAGTCATGTATGAATGTGAGAGTTGGACTATAAAGAAAGCTGAGTGCCAAAGAACTGATGCTTTTGAACTGTGGTGTTGGAGAAGACTCTTGAGAGTCCTTTGGACTGCAAGGAGATCCAACCAGTCCATCCTAAAGGAAATCAGTCCTGAATATTTATTGGAAGGACTGATGTTGAAGCTGAAACTCCAGTACTTTGGCCACCTGATGTGAAGAATTGGGTCACTGGAAAAGACCCTGATGCTGGGAAAGATTGAAGGTAGGAGGAGAAGGGGACGACAGAAGATGAGATGGTTGGATGGCATCACTGACTAGATGGACATGATGGTTTGAGCAGGCTCTGGGCGCTGGTGATGGACAGGCAAGCCTGGCGTGCTGCAGCACATGGGACGCAGAGTCGGACATGACTGAGGGGCTGAACTGACTGAAATGAGTTATTTACCTTGTGCTGCTGAGCTTATTCGCTTCTCTGGAGACCAACTCTGTGAGCCTGTGTATTGCAGCCCACCAGGCTCCTCTGTCCATGTGATTCTCTAGGGAAGAATATGGAGTGGGTTGCCATGCCCTCCTCCACGGAATCTTCCCCACCCAGGGATCCAAACAGTCTCCTATATCTCCTGCATTGCAGACAGATTCTTTACTGCTGAGTCACTGGGAAAAACCAGCTATTTACCTTGAGTTTGAACAAAAAAACTTTCCATAAATTGTTTCTATTGCTACTTGCTCTTATATCCTAAATCAAGTCTTTTCAATATGTGCCATCATGCCCTTATCTTTTTCTGAGGAAAGGAAATGGCGCTGTGCAACATATCATCAAACCAAAAACATGGAATAAACAAGCTTGAAATAGATATTTATGAATAAGTGATTTAACACATGTGACATACACATGTATTTGCTGAGTTTCTCAGAAAATGGTGAAGAATCTGTCTGCAATGCAGGAGACCTGGGTCGGGAAGATCCCCTGGAGAAGGGAATGGCTACCCACTCAGTATTCTTGCCTGGAGAACTCCATGGGCAGAGGAGCCTGGTGGGCTACTGTCTGTAGGGTCACAGAGTAGTACAGAACTGAGCATCTAACACTTGCACTTTCAGAAGCACTAAGTACTTACGTATATTCTTTGAAAAGCAGGTATGATCAATTCCCGTTTACATTCAATAATCCGGAGGCTAAAAAGTTCAACTAGATATTTTCATGTTCAATAAATAACGGATGGCTGTGGGATTGAATATCAAGTCTAACTGATGCCACATCATGGCCCTTAAAAACTCTGCTCTTGGGACTTCCCTGGCGACCCAGTGGTTTAGACTCCACGCTTGCAATGCAGGGGGCACAGAGTCAATCCCTGGTCGGGGAACCAAGATCACACATGCTACCCGGCACGGCTCCCCTTCAAGACAAAACAGAAAAGAAAAAAAAAATACAGAAGACAATCACCACAACAAAAAACAAACAAAACTCTCATAAGGATTAAGACTAACTAAGACACAATAAGCAGAATTTGCCTGGAGACATAGGAAATGCAGGTTTGATTCCTGGGTTGGCAAGATGCCCTGAGAAAGGAAATGGCAACCCTTTCCCGAATTCGTGCCTCGAAAATCCCATGAATGGAGGAACCTGGCAGGGTCGTAAAAAGTCAACCAAGACTGAAGCAACTGAGCTCAGCACACAAAAGCAGAACTAAATGGAAAACTAAAAAACGCCAGCCACAGGTTTTTAGCAAGGGCTGTAGACAGCTGGTATTGTCACGTTATTATATATTCTCTTGCAGTGGGGGGGGGTGTTAAAATTATAATTTATAAGAATTGTTACTAAAAATGGTATATTCTTGGTACCAAATTTGGGGTTAAAAGGAATCAGTGCAATTTGATGCTAATAACACTAAATTTTAAGTTAAAACATCTAAATTCCAGGTTTTATATCCTCTTCCCACCATTGAAAGCTACCATTAAAGCATTAGCCACATTCATAAATAAGAAAACTAATCAGATTGCCTCTTAGAAATTCTGTTGAATACTTTGGCTCCTATTGTTACGTCACTTTATTGAGTAGAACCAGACCAAATGTAACCTCCCAGGGTAATTCTCTTATGAATAGCAACTGCAGATTTAGACTAAAATGGGATCTGGCCACGCAAAGAAGAAGCAGTTTAATGCTACAGTGAACGTCATTCACTAATCCTCATGTATCATTTGTGAAATTCAGAGTCTCTTCGGCAAAAATAAATGCCCTTTGCCCTCTGTAAAGATGGAGTCTGAAAACTATACCCAGAACTTGGTTGCTTTCAGGGGAAGTAAAAAATTCAGATGGTCAAGATTATTATTTTTATCCCAGTAAACAAATACACAATAAGGTTCTTCAGGAATAAAAGAAGGATTTCAAAAACGTGGAATCTGTGGCTAAATTTGCTGCTTTTAGAGGTAAGCCTGACCTACTTCTAAGATGATCATGTTTCTGTGCATACATTCAACATATGTTGACCAAGTTCTCTTCTGTACCAGGCACTGCATGGCAAGAGGTTCCAAGTTTTACCCTGGAGTTTTTCACGTTGTGTATCACAGACCACAACACAGCAGTCAGAGAGAGCATTTGAAAAGACAAGCATCTTACAACCTCTTTTGAAATCATGCCCTGTTACTGGCTTCTTGTCTCCATCTTTTGCATTCTTCCACCAGGCATAAAAGATGTACCTTTCAGACCACATGCCCAACGGCCCTCCCAATTCCCAACTCCCCCGCTGCAGGATTTATTGTGGTTAAGGGCTGCCTTCTAAATCTCTCCTTCTCTCCAGTCCCGAGCATTGCAGCTCAAGAGTCACTGAAATGGAAATCTGAAGCATAAGATCTGGGCTAACCCCAAACAAATTAAGTTAAAAAGGACCATCAGGCAGCTTTTCTGTTTTTAATGATCCATTTGCTTTCTTTCTGTAAAATCAAAGGCCACAGTGATCATTTGGAGCAAATATGCTAAATTCAATCTGGCAGAGAACACATGAATACTGAGATCATCGATCACCTGATTGGCTGGACCTGCCAAATACATTGTAGCCAAAACAAAAGCAATTACCAAAGAGGACTGATGGTTAGATAATGCAAGACACTATTCATCTGCCAGTGGACATTTAGGTTGCTCCCATGTCTTGGCTATTGTAAATAGTGCTGTAATGAACATTGGGATGTGTGTATCTTTTTGAATTAGAGTTTTCTCCAGATACATGCTTAGAATTGGGATTGAAAGATCAAATGGTAATTCAATTTTTAGTGTTTTAAAGGAAACTCCATACCATTTTCCACAGGGGCTGTCCCAAGTTACTCCCACCAACTGTTTAGGAGTGTGCCTTTTTCTCTACCCCCTCTCCATCATTTATTGGATGAAGGAGAAACCAGCCATACTAAACATCACTGTTCAGGACTTTAGTTTTCACTGGCTCTGGTCTCTGTGGACAGATGTCCAGGCCATGGAATGATATTGTTTTAATAAGTGCATGTACACCTCATCAGTATTCCAAAGTCAGCCGGCATGGACAAAACTACAATTCATGCATGCACCCCTATAGCAGCACTAGTCACAACAGCCAAGACAAGGAAGCAACCTTCTGTTCATCAGCAGATGAATGGATAAAGAAACGTGGAATATATATAGTGGAATATTACTCATCCACGAAAAAGAATAAACTAATGCCATTTGCTGCAACATAGATGGGCCTAGAGATTATCACACTGAGTGAGTAAGTCAGAAAGAGAAAGACAAGTGCCTTATGATATCAGTTAAATGTGGGCCCCAGATACAATGCAAATGAACCTATCTACAATACAGAAACAGACTTAGAGAGAACAGACTTGTTGCCAAGGGGAAGGCAGAGTAGGGGAGGGAAGGACTGGGAGTTTGGAATTAGCAGATGCAAACTCATGCATATAGAACAGATAAACAACAAGGTCCTACTGCAGAGCATAGGGAATTGTATCCAATATTGTGTGATAAATCTTAATGGAAAGGGTTATGAAAAATAATATAATATATAGACCGAATTACATAATTTTATATATAAATGTATATTATACATATATATAAAACAACTGCTTTGCTGTACAGGAGAAATTAAACCAATACTGTAAATCATCTATACTCCAATAAAATTTTTAATTATAAATAAATAATAAATGAAAATAGTCAATTGGTGTGGTCAGGCTTAGATTCTTATGAACCAAACATCAACACTGAGAACTCTATTAGAATATAGATAACTGTAGTCAGTAATTGTTATTTAGGTTTTCATCACACTTTAAAAATAAAATGTACATAATAAAATTTATCTAAGAATACAACTTAAGAACCAAACTTTACAACTTTAAAACTATTCAACTCCAACCCTCCATTTTACCAAATGAAGAAAGAACTAAATTAGTGTTAGAATTTATGTAGAAATCTTACCTTCTGATTATCTGACTAGCATTTCTTACACTATAATAGACATTCTTAAAATTACTTGAAAGAGATTGATTTTTTTTGTATCACCCAGGAGTATCCCATAGAATTTTTGGTTCCACAGTTTCTACATTTACAGTGTTTCACCATGAGAATTTATATTTAGAAGTCAGTGAAGAATGGAAGAGTTCTGAATGAGCAACACATACTGAATTCAATTTATTTATTCTACTAAACTTACTGAGGCAAGAAAGAAAAATAATGCCTTAAGCATTTCAGTATGTAAAAACAGTGAACATGATTCAGGATGATAATTCATCACAAGATAATCTCTAAAAAAATTATTAAAAGAAACTTTCTCCGTTCAATCATTATTTAACAAAAAACGCTCCAATTCCTTGATCTTATGAGTTAAGTGTTTTTTTTTCTTTCCCCCTTGAACATGTATTTTTTCTACATTAGTGAGTAGGTGGAATCATGTGAGTTTGACTTTTCCATGTGACTGTTGAGAATTAGGCTGTTTTGTTTAGAATACTTCTATGTTTTGACTATCTTTTAACAGGGCCATTAAACAAGATTCCCTGTTCTTATTGACTTTTCCATATAACCGCAAAGCTTAAAAAAAAAAAAAAATTTCGTTCACTTTTAATGATTGAGTTTTCTGTTTCTCCTGTCCCTGAAACACCAAAAAATGAGGAAGAGAATGTTTAACATAAGAGTAAGTATATTTCTCAGATCCTAGGAAAGATATTTTTAAAGAATTTAGAGTTATAGGGATATGACACAATGACCAGAGTTTTAATGAAGCACAAAAAGAAATTTATTAATCTAGGGGTTAACAGCTCAGGTCTTAGAGCTAGACTGGGTTTGAATTGTAACTCCTCATTAACTAGCACTGTGACTTTGTTCCAGCTACTAAATCTCCCTGTAACTCACTAGCAAGCTGTGTAGCTTTGGTATAGCTATTAAACCTCATGATAACTCAGACTCCTCATTATGAAAATGGAAATGGTAATAGAAGCCACCTCATATACCTTTCATAAAAATTAGATTATCAGCACACATAAAACATAGAGATTGGTGTATGCACTCAATACATGGGCTTCCCTGGTGGCTCGTTGGGTAAAGCGTCTGCCTCCAATGCGGGAGACCCAGGTTCGATCCCTGGGTTGGGAAGATCCCCTGGAGAAGGAAATGGTAACCCACTCCAGTACTCTTGCTTGGAAAATCCCATGGACTGAGAAGCCTGGTAGGCTACAGTCCGTGGGGTCACAAAGAGTCAGACATGACTGAGCAACTTCACTTCACTTCACTTAATCATTATAGTAGTAAAAAACACAGAAGTCATGTCTTATGAAGAATAGTTTAAGCAACTTTTACAACCAAGAGAAGGTAGATCTCCANTTGGAAAATCCCATGGACTGAGAAGCCTGGTAGGCTACAGTCCGTGGGGTCACAAAGAGTCAGACATGACTGAGCAACTTCACTTCACTTCACTTAATCATTATAGTAGTAAAAAACACAGAAGTCATGTCTTATGAAGAATAGTTTAAGCAACTTTTACAACCAAGAGAAGGTAGATCTCCACGGTGACATCAAAGTGAAAGTGATAATCACTCATTCGTGTCTGACTCTTTGCGACAGGAAGACTGTAACCCACCAGGCTCCTCTGCTCCATGGAATTTTCCAGGCAAGAATACTGGAGTGGGTAGCCTTTCCCTTCTCCAGGGGATCTTCCTAACCCAGGGATGGATCCCGGGTCTCCTGCATTGCANTAACATCTGCTTTCCTTCTGGGAAATGGATTCTGGTATTTGCTAGATGGACCATGCCCACCGACTCACCAAAGAAAAGACTGTGATCTCTAGCCTCAGGCCAGCTTCCCAGGAGATCACTTTTCTCATGTGTTGTCCCAACTCACTGTCTTCCTTGTAACTCCAGCAGGAGGAGATGCTTAGACGCTTATACCCAGTGTTCTCTGGATTTTACTCACCTGTCTTTTCTCTTTGCTGATTTTTTGGGTCCCTTTTGTTGTAGTGAATCATAGTCATGAATGTGATCACATTCTGGGCCCTGTGCATCACACTGAATCATATCATTTGGGGGAGGCAGAACAGGGGGAGTCTTGGAGATCCACACACTACCCCACCTAACCTTGGCGAGCATCTGATGTGGATGAATCCCGTGGTACCCAGTTATTCTGTAACTTTAGATTAATTTTAAAATTAAATTTCCAAAGTTCAATACCATGGACTGGGAATGAAAACTGCCCCAAGTTCTCCATAAAGGAAGTATGAGAGGTATCTACAGTCACTAAATATGCTGAGTGACTCAGAAATATTATGGTGATGCACTTAATAGCAGCATTTCCAAAGTTTAATNTTTAGATTAATTTTAAAATTAAATTTCCAAAGTTCAATACCATGGACTGGGAATGAAAACTGCCCCAAGTTCTCCATAAAGGAAGTATGAGAGGTATCTACAGTCACTAAATATGCTGAGTGACTCAGAAATATTATGGTGATGCACTTAATAGCAGCATTTCCAAAGTTTAATCCGAGCTCTGTGAGACTTTAAGGCTGGTGCTCTTACCGGGAGTCTACACAAACCCTCCTGGAAACAGCAGAGAGATCTGCCTTGCACTTCGTTCTAAAGATGTCTGTTGCAACCGTTCATGGATTTAAGTGTTGCTGAGCATAATAAATACCTAGCGTGCAGAAATGTTACTCCCGAGAGACTTAAGGAAGACGATCGGGATGACCCAGAGCATTTGGATAATGGTTTGGTCACTTCTCACAGCTGTCACCGTCTCGTGTTTTGCCCCGTGACAAGTTGCAAATTGAGCAGGTGCTAAAAATTGAGAACGCAAACATCCTGGATTTGTAAGTGAGGTGCTCAGAAGGGGAGCATGGGAATCTCTCTCTGGTTTCTCCAGCCTTCTTTCCTTTATATATTCACATCTAAAACTTCTGGCATTTTCCTGCCTGACTTCTAACCCTGCAACTTTCCCCTCATGGAGTTAACGAATGATAACGATATAACCATTCATCATAAGATGCTTGTGGGCAAAGGCTGTTCTACTCATTTTTCACAAAAATAAATATAAGCAAAGCAGTCTAGGAACAAGAATCTACTCACAGAGTTTTATCTCTACTGTAATTATAATGTGCACTAACTATTTAAAGGAGTCCAAATAACATTTCACATACGGCTATTGTTCTTTCCCAAGAGAGAATAAGGAACGAAATGAAAATGTGAACTGTAATAAGAGAAGTCGCCCTAGAGACAAGAGACCCAAAGGAAAGGATATAAAATAAAATGAGAATGGAAAGTACATATTAAAATGTTTTGACTATAATTATTTAAAAAAAATACATTTTGAAGGGAGCTAAAGCAAAATTCTAGTGGTGGTGTAACAGTATTTTCTTTACGGAATACTCAGAGTGCTAAAGACAAAAAAGAATTCTTAAGTGACTTCGATTTATGTTTCATTCCTTTTATCTTACAATAAACTACATATAATTCAGAGAAGTTACGTTTTAAAAAACTGTTAAGATATTGATAAACCGACTTTGTTGTTAACGGGAATAGTATGACTAGCTCGGAAAAACACATCCACACTAGTCAATGTTCTGTTACGTGCTATCAGACACGTTTCACTCTGATAAATTGTCGAGACCCTCTCAGAAAGATAACTGTCAGATGGGAAAATGGAACCATGGTCTTCAGGTGACACAGGGAATGGTTTGCAGGGTGTGTGCTGCGCTGGGCTTAATAGATCAGTCGCATCTGACTCTTTGTGACCCAGAGGACTGCAGCCCGCCAGGCTCCTCTGTTCATGGGGATTCTCCAGGCAAGAATACTGAGTGGGTTGCCATGCCCTTGTCCAGGGGATCTTCCCAACCCAGGGATAGAAAGGCCAAAACACCAAACTCCACTTTGAGGGTAGAGAATAAGGTCCTGACACAAAAATTGTGACCTGAGCATCTCAGTTTTTCATATGTTTTGCACAAGAATGAAAAAGATGACATTACAAGAAGAACGCGCATTGCAATTTGTTTCTAATAAAAAACATCATATAAAATTTTCTACAGAGAGAAATGATACATTGAGAACACGTTCTACTGAGAAGAATGAAGTAGACCTTTGTATGTTACTATAGAAAGAACTTGTTCTTCTTAAAGTACAATTTCTTTTAGTTGTCCTTAATTTTACTTAGTTTTGGCCACGTTGGGTCTTCATTGCTGCGCGTGGACTCTCACTAGCAGGGCTACTCTCCAGGTGCAGTGCAAGCCTTCTCACTGCATGGCTTCTCACTACGGTGGCTTCTCTTGCAGAGCGGAAGCTCTAGCGTGAGTTTGGTAGCAGAGGTGCACCGGTGTAGCTGCTATGTGGCATGGGGGGGAGGTGGGCCCAGACCAGCGATGGAACCTGTGACCCCTGCATTGGCCCATGGATTCTCACCCACTGCACCACCAGGAGAGTCTGATGACACGTCCTTAAAACTAAGCTCTATATAGAAAATTTCATTAAAAAAATCTATCACCTACCTATCTTATTTATATATATGAGAGTGTAATTGGGGGAATTTCAGATGAGATACAGTATCAATTGATGTTGCACAGAACTGATGATTCTTTGGAAGGAAACCAAGTGTCTGGCATAGGAGAACTCTGTATTTTTTTTCTTGTGTACATGTCTGAAGTCTTCTGTGGTTTTCAACATATTTTATACCTATATTTTAATACGTGGTTTGACTTGTACTATATTTAGGTGAGTTTTACAAAATTAAAATTCTGAAAATTGCTATTTAAAATAACAGATATTTAGATTATTAACTATTTAAATGACTCAAAATATTTAGGTGAAAAATATCTAAATGTCTATTGAAAATAATTAGGTGATTATTTTCTGGATACTATAACTTACGTACATTTTTTACTTGCAAAATTGGACTTGAA
>SJYA01000589.1:141472-281597 GCA_006410615.1 Neotragus moschatus
TAAAAAAAAAAAAAAAAAGAATTAAAAATCATGTTTTTAATAGTTTTCAAAAAAAAAAAACCCACAAAAAGATAACTCCAATAATTCCAGTGGTAAGTAAACAATCCATATCCGACGTCAGACAAAGATGTAAAGTTGTCTTCATGTTTAACTTGGGTCTGCTTTAGAATTCTGCCTTAAGCACAAATGGTAGCATAAACTTGCTGTTTTTGAGAGCTCCTCTTACCAGAGAGGCACTTAGCATGCAAATAGGCAACATAAATTCAGTTTAGAAATGGCAGTGCAGAATGATTGCTGCTACATCTTACTCTCCAGTCACAATAGATGTGAAAAAGATAACTAGTTAGTGAAGAAGCTATAATTCAAGCAGAAAACTGACATACGGTCCCATAAGCTTCTCCAAGTAGCTTTACCTGTCTNCACTTAGCATGCAAATAGGTAACATAAATTCAGTTTAGAAATGGCAGTGCAGAATGATTGCTGCTACATCTTACTCTCCAGTCACAATAGATGTGAAAAAGATAACTAGTTAGTGAAATAGCTATAATTCAAGCAGAAAACTGACATACGGTCCCATAAGCTTCTCCAAGTAGCTTTACTTTGTGACATAACAGAGTTCTTTACACAGATATATCTTTTGGTCCTGTGACAGTTTTACTAGAATAAAGGATGGGCAAGATTTGAAGTGCCTTTGGGTAGTTAAATATGAGCAGATACAGTTAAGAATTCTTTCTCTTCTGCTGTCCCCCAATTCTCATCAATTGTCAAACTTATTGTATACATGTGAGGATGAGTCCAATGTGTAATATTTTAGGACAGAATCCAAGGTAGCCTCACTTAGGTTTTCTAAAATACGGACAGAATGTCAAATAATATTAAAGAATCTTCTTGCTTGGGGGGTTGAGCAAGGTGCAATTTAGTGTACCATTTTTTTAGTCCAAAAATGCTATGTGTTTTATTATGTTTTAAAATATTGGAGTATAGTTGATTTACAATCTTGGTTTAGTTTCTGCTGTACAACAAAGTGAATCAGTTGTGCACACACATATATCCATTCTTTTTTTAGATTCTTTTTCCAAATTGGTCATTATGGAGTACTAATAAGAGCTCCCTGTGCTATAGAGTAAGTCCTTAATAGTTATCTATTTTATATACAGTAGTGTGTATATGTAAAGTTATGACAAACCTAGTGTGTGTTAAGTTGCTTCAGGCGTGTGCAACTCTTTGGGATCCTATGGACGGTAGCCCACCAGGCTCCTCTGTCCATGAGATTCTCCAGGCAAGATACTGGAATGGGTTGCTAGGCTCTTCTCCAGGGGATTTTCCCTACCCAGGGATTGAATCTGCATCTCTTTTGTTTTCTGCATTGGCAGGCAGGCTCTTTAACACTAACACCACCTGAGAAGCCCAGGACAGTATATTAAAATGCAGAGACATCACTTTGCTGACAAAAGCCCATACAGTCAAAGATATGGATTTTCTACTAGTCATGTATGGATGTGAGAGCTGGACCACTGAGCACCAAGAAATTGATGCTTTCTAATTGTAGTGCTGGAGAAGACTNGGCTCTTTAACACTAACACCACCTGAGAAGCCCAGGACAGTATATTAAAATGCAGAGACATCACTTTGCTGACAAAAGCCCATACAGTCAAAGATATGGATTTTCTACTAGTCATGTATGGATGTGAGAGCTGGACCACTGAGCACCAAGAAATTGATGCTTTCTAATTGTAGTGCTGGAGAAGACTCTTGAGAGTTCCTTAGACTGCAATGAGATCAAACCAGTCAATCCTAAAGGAAATCAACTCTGAATACTCATTGGAAGGACTGATACTGAAACTGAAGCTACAATATTTGGCCACCTGATGTGAACAGGTGACTCACTGGAAAAGATCCTAACACTGGGAAGGCTGAAGGCAAAGGAGTAAAGGGTGGCAGAGGTTTAGATGGTTAGATAGCATCACTGACTTAATGGTAATGAACTGAGCAAACTCTGGGAGTTAGCAGAGGACAGAGGAGCCTGGAGTGCTGCAATCTATGGGGTGGCAAAGAGTTGGACAAGTCTTAGCAACTGAACAACTGTCTGTGTATGTCAATTTCAGTGTCTCAATTTATCCCTTTCCCCCAAAGACAAATATCATATGATATCACTTATATGTTGAATCTCAAAAAATGGTACAAATGAACTTATTTACAAAATAGAAATAGAGTCACAGATGTAGAAAACAATCTTATGGATGTCAGGAGATGATAGTTCAGTCGTTCAGTCGTGTCCAACTCTTTGTGACCCCATGCACTGCAGCATGCCAGG
Source organism: Neotragus moschatus (assembly GCA_006410615.1). Classification (NCBI taxonomy): domain Eukaryota; kingdom Metazoa; phylum Chordata; class Mammalia; order Artiodactyla; family Bovidae; genus Neotragus; species Neotragus moschatus. The sequence continues at coordinate 143,787 of SJYA01000589.1, forward strand.
CCTCTCTGTCCATCATCAACTCCCGGAGTTTAATCAAACTCATGTCCAATGAGTTGGTGATGCCATCCAACCATCTCATCCTTTGTCGTCCACTTCTCCTCCTGCCTTCAGTCTTTCCTAGCATCAGGGTCTTTTCAAATGAGTCAGTTCTTCACATAAGGTGGCCAAAGTATTGGAGTTTCAGCTTCAGCATCAGTCCTTCCAGTGAATACTCAGGGCTGATTACCTTTAGGGTGTACTGATTTTATCTCCTTGCTGTCCAAGGGACTCTCAAGAATCTTCTACAATATCATAGTTCAAAAAGGATCAATTCTTCAGTGATCAGCTTTCTTTATAGTCCAACTCCAACTCTCACATCCATACATAATTACTGGAAAAACCAAAGCTTTGACTAGATGGACCTTCTTGGCAAAGTAATGTGTCTGTTTTTAATATGCTGTCTAGGCTGGTCATAGCTTTTGTTCCAGGGAGGAAACGTCTTCTAATTTCACGGCTGCAGTCACCGGCTGTAGTGATTTTGGAGCCCAAAATAAAGTGTGTCACTGTTTCCACTGTTTCCCCATCTATTTCCCAAGAAGTGATGGGATCAGATACCATGATCTTCGTTTTCTGAATGTTGAATTTTATGCCAATTTTTTCACTCCTCNCCAGGGAGGAAACGTCTTCTAATTTCACGGCTGCAGTCACCGGCTGTAGTGATTTTGGAGCCCAAAATAAAGTGTGTCACTGTTTCCACTGTTTCCCCATCTATTTCCCAAGAAGTGATGGGATCAGATACCATGATCTTCGTTTTCTGAATGTTGAATTTTATGCCAATTTTTTCACTCCTCTCTTTCACTTTCATCACGAGGCTCTTTAGTTCTTCTTCACTTTCTGCCATAAGGGTGGTGTCATCTGCATATCTGACGTTATTGATATTTTTCTCGGCAATCTTGATTCCAGCTTGTGCTTCTTCCAGCCCAGAGTTTCTCATGATGTATTCTGAGTATAAGTTAAATAAGCAGGGTGACAATATACAGCCTTGATGTACTTCTTTCCTGGTTTGGAACCAGTCTGTGGTTCCATGTCCAGTTCTAACTGTTGCTTCTTGACTTGCATACATATTTCTCAGGAGGCAGGCCAGGTGGTCTGATGTTCCCATCTCTTTCAGAATTTTCCACAGTTTGTTGTGATCCACACAGTCAAAGGCTTTGGCAAAGTCAATAAAGCAGAGGTAGAAGTATTTCTGGAACTCTTGCTTTTTCCATGATCCAGTGGATGTTGGCAATTTGATCTCTGATTCCTCTGCCTTTTCTAAATCCAGCTTGAACATCTAGAAGTTCACAGTTCACATACAGTTAAAGCCTGGCTTGGAGAATTTTGAGCATTACTTTGTAGAGTGTGAGATGAGTGCAATTGTGCAGTAGTTTGAACATCCTTTGGCATTGCCTTTCTTAGGGATTGTAATGAAAACTGACCTTTTCTAGTCCTGTGGCCACTGCTGAGTTTTCCAAATTTGCTGGCACATTGAGTGCAGCACTTTCACATTATCATCTTTTAGGATTTGAAATAGCTCAGCTAGAATTCTATCACCCCCAGTAGTTTGTTCATAGTGATGCTTCCTAAGGCCCACTTGACTTTGTATTCCAGGATGTCTGGCTCTAGGTGAGTGCTCACACCATCGTGATTATCTGGGTTATGAAGATCTTTTTTGGATAATTCTTCTGTGTAGTCTTACCACCTCTTCTTAATATCTTCTACTTCTGCTAGGTCCATAACATTTCTGTCCTTTATTGTGCCCATCTTTGCATGGAAAATTCCCTTGGTATCTAATTTTCTTGAAGAGATCTCGTCTTTCCCATTCTATTGTTTTCCTCTATTTCTTTGCACTGATCACTGAGGAAGCCTCTCTTATGTCTCCTTGCTATTCTTTGGAACTCTGCATTCCAGTGGGTATATCTTTCCTTTTCTCCTTTGCCTTTTGCATCTCTTCTTTTCATAGCCATTTGTAAGGTATCCTTCAGGCAACCATTTTGCCTTTTTGCATTTCTCTTTCTTTGAAATGTTCTNTGAGGAAGCCTCTCTTATGTCTCCTTGCTATTCTTTGGAACTCTGCATTCCAGTGGGTATATCTTTCCTTTTCTCCTTTGCCTTTTGCATCTCTTCTTTTCATAGCCATTTGTAAGGTATCCTTCAGGCAACCATTTTGCCTTTTTGCATTTCTCTTTCTTTGAAATGTTCTTTATCACTGCCTCATATACAATGTCATGAACCTCCATCCAAAGTTCTTCAGGCACTCTGTCTATCAGATATAATCACTTGAATCTATTTGTCACTTCCACTGTGTAATCATAAGGGATTTAATTAAGGTCACTCCTTAATGGTCTAGTGTTTTTCCCTACTTTCTTCAATTTAAATCTGAATTTGGCAATAAGGAGTTCATGATCTGAGCCATAGTCAGCTCCCGGTCTTGTTTTTGGTGACTGTGTAGAGCTTCTCCATCTTTGGCTGCAAAGAATATAATCAGTGTGATTTTGGTATTGACCATCTGGTGNGTTCCCTTGGTATCTCTAATTTTCTTGACGAGATCTCTAGTCTTTCCCATTCTACTGTTTTCCTCTATTTCTTTGCGCTGATCACTGAGGAAGGCTTTCTTATGTCTCCTTGCTATTCTTTGGAACTGCATTCCAGTGGGTATATCTTTCCTTTTCTCTTTTGCCTTTTGCATCTCTTCTTTTCATAGCCATTTGTAAGGTCTCCTCAAGCAACCATTTTGCCTTTCTCTTTCTTTGAAATGTTCTTTATCACTGCCTCCTATACAATGTCATGAACCTCCATCCATAGTTCTTCAGGCATTCTGTCTATCAGATCTAATCTCTTGAATCTATTTGTCACTTCCACTGAGTAATCATAAGGGATTTAATTAAGGTCATTCCTTAATGGTCTAGTGTTTTTCCCTACTTTCTTCAATTTAAATATGAATTTGGCAATAAGGAGTTCATGATCTGAGCCATAGTCANTGTCATGAACCTCCATCCATAGTTCTTCAGGCATTCTGTCTATCAGATCTAATCTCTTGAATCTATTTGTCACTTCCACTGAGTAATCATAAGGGATTTAATTAAGGTCATTCCTTAATGGTCTAGTGTTTTTCCCTACTTTCTTCAATTTAAATATGAATTTGGCAATAAGGAGTTCATGATCTGAGCCATAGTCAGCTCCCAGTCTTGTTTTTGGTGACTGTGTAGAGCTTCTCCATCTTTGGCTGCAAAGAATATAATCAATGTGATTTTGGTATTGACCATCTGGTGATGTCCATGTGTAGAGTCTTCTCTTGTGTTGTTGGAAAAGGATGTTTGCTATGACCAGTGTGTTCTCTTGGCAAAACTCTGTTAGCCTTTGCCCTGCTTCATTCTGTACTCCAAGGCCAAATCTGCCTGTTACTACAGGTATTTCTTGCCTTGAGAACCCCATGAACAGTATGAAAAGGCAAAAAGATAGGACATTGAAAGATGAACTCCCCAGGTCAGTAGGTGCCCAATATGCTACTGGACATCAGTGGAGAAATAACTCCAGAAAGAATGAAGAGACCAAGGCAAGGTGAAACCAACATCCAGCTGTGGATATGACTGGTGATGGACGTAAAGTCCGATGATGTAAAGAGCAAGACTGCATAGGACCCTGGAATGTTAGATCCATGAATCAAGGCAAATTGGAAGATTCAAGGGATTAGATCTGATAGACAGAGTGCCGGAAAAACTATGAACGGAGTTCGTGACATTGTACAGGAGGCAGTGATCAGGTCCATCCTCAAGAAAAAGAAACGCAAAAAGGCAAATCTTATGGATATCAGAGGATGATAACTTGTATCTTAAAGAGATGAAGACAGTTGATTCATCCTTATCTTCATTTCAAAAATATAAGTGGTGTATCAAATATAATAGAAACTTGAAGTAGGCGATATTTGAAATATGGTAGAAAGCTAGCCATTTCTGAATAGAAAGAACTCTGATAAAGAAAGATACCACTAACCATCGGAGAATAAGCACAAAATTTTAAGAAATCTTATCTCTTTACACAATTGTATGGTTATAAGTAGAGCAGCTATAGAGGAGTTGTTTTTTTGTTTCTTCAGTTTTTTAAAGATAATAAACTAGGTAGAAAGCCCTATAATTACTTTAGAAATGAAGTCCACACACGCACACACACACACATACAATATGCCTATTATATACTGTAAATTGCAGTGTTCAAATGCAATTATACGGAATTCTGAACTTGAATAATGCTGTGAGATCAATTTATCTAAATTCTCATTTTACATATAATTTCATTCCACAAAATAAGTGTCAGTTGAAATCTTACATATGAAAATATATGAAATCATCACCTTTTCAAACAGTAATAAATACAGATAAAATAATGGCTATTCTTTCAGTGTTACTTTGTAACTAACTCAAATATTTTTTAACCTGACTTTGAATAGAAGTCTTTTAATTTTATAGAATATCACAAAATGTCTATTCTTTAAAATAAAATTTGATAAAAGGAACTTGAAAATGTGAAATTACTTATGGAGGTGAATTGGGTAGATATTATTGTCACCTGAAAGATAATTTACACTGACTTCTTAACAAATAAGACCAATTTAGTTTTGTAGCTTTTAGAGAATTTTTCTGAATCCTAGATATACAAATATCATTTATAGCTTTTCTTTCTTATTAAAATACAAAAAAAAAAGAGTACTAAGAAAGGAAATAAAAGAAGTCTTTGGTGGCAAAATTATTTTTACATGGTTTTCTAAACTTATAAGGAAAATAATATGTAAAAGATTTTCCTATGATTTTAAAGGAAAAGTGTCTCAATTAGAGGGACATTAAACCATGTGGGTCAAATACAACAGCTTCATTAAATGGAAATCAGAATGAGCAGTATTAAGGTAGCAGCTACAATTTTCCGAGAGTTCATTAAACATTACATTTAATTTTTCTTTTGGCAATAAAAACCATTAGAGTTTCATTTTATTAGCTGCAGTATTTTTGCAAGAACAAACAAAGAAATTTTACTTAAAGTGTAACTATCCAATTATTTCGAAGTAAAAACACAATGTGCTTGAAATTGATTCCCATTCTTGTAAGAAAACAATGCACTGGAAATGAGTACATTTAAAGCTGGAAATAGCAGAGAAACACAAATAAGAATTAATTCAAAAATCCATCCCTCTTCCTTCACTGAAGCACTCATTTTTTTCTGAAGCTTGAGTGTTCACCAAGGCAGTTAATTTCTTCATGGATCCTGGTGCTTTGCTCCTTATGAACTGAAGCTGTCAACTGTGATTTTTCTTTACTTGAAGCTCTGTTCCAAATAAGCATGCTTCGCTAGGCACACAGAACTTGCAGTCTAACCAGACTGTACTCTACCTTTTGCTGCCAAGGGGCTCCTAAGTTTCTTTTGCAAGTAGTAGTCATGACAGAATACTCTCCACTATTTGCATATAATGCTCCTTTTATTCCACTGTACTCCTTCAAAAGAAAAGGTATTTGTTTCTTTGATTTCAAATTTTATTTCTGTAAAAAGTGAGATGGAAAGCTTCTACTAATCTGTTCCAAAAAAGCAGGAAAGAATATTTTCTTCTGCATATCACTGACATTCCTCAGGATAAAAAAAATTTTTTTTAATGTAAACCATTTTCAAAATCTTTAACAAATTCATGTTACAATATTGCTTCTATTTTTATGCTTTGGCCATAAGGTATGTTGGATCTTAGCTCCTCCATCAGGGATCGAACCCACATTCCCTGCATTGGAAGGCAAACTCTTCACCACTGGACCACCAGGGAAACCATAAGACAAAGGTTTTTAATAAGCAACTCGCTCTGCTGCAAGGGGCCCTCTCTCCAGTCTGCTGTCCTGTTCGCAGGAGCTGAAGGGCGCTTTTCCCATTCTTGTGTCTGGATCCCAGAGGTCCCTTCCTTATCAAGGTAGTCTTTTTGCCTAAAACTAACTTCCCTGGTGGCTCAGATGATAAGGAGACTGCCTGCAATGTTTGATCCGCGGGTGGAGAAGATCCCTTGGAGAAGGGAATGAAAACCCACTCCAGTATTCTTGCTTGGAGAATCCCATGGACGGAGAAGCCTTGCAAGCTACAGTCTACGGGGTCGCAAAGAGTCGGACACGACTGAGTGACTTCACGTCACTGGAATCCCCCACCCCTCTCTTTCCATTCCCTGTTGAATCACTCCTTATTTATCTATGGGGGCGGTGGCTCAAATGTGAACAGGGTGAGGATAGGAAATCCACAAGTGAAGTTCAGTGGTAAGAAAATGGGCCAATGCCTAGATGATCACTTTCCAGGTCAAGGTGTTGTGGCAGAAACAGTCTCATCCTGCTAGAGCCCGAGATTTCTCAAGAGGAATGGAGGTTTCTCAATATGTAATAGGAAAGAACAAATCTGACTCCATGTAAGGCCTATTTTTGTTAACTTTCGTATTTTGCTTCAAGTTAAGAATGTTGCTTATAGCTTCCCAGGTGGCTCTAGTGGCAAAGAACCCACCTGCCAATGCTGAAAACGCAATGGACATGGGTTGATCCCTCGGTTGGGAAGAGCCCCAGGAGGAGGAATTGGCAACCCACTCCAGTGTTCTTGCCTGGAGAACTGCATGGACAGAGGAGCCTGGAGGGCTACAGCCCATGAGGTCGCAAAGACTTGAACAAGACTGAAGTAAAGAATGTTGCCTATAGCCTGAAATATACAGAAGAGCCCATTCTCAAGGCTCTGATCTTTAAGAGTATAACAGTTTTACATTCATAAAGAGATGAAAAATTGCAGAACAGAGAACAACATCTGTTTTTCTCAGAGGCTTACAAGAACATCTTGACCTGACCTACCAGGAGGGCTGCAAGAACAAAGGATTCCTATACACTGAAGTTTGTAATAGCCAACCATGCCCCTCTTCCAATTTGCCTTTTAAAATGGTTTGCTGAAACCCTTCAGGGCGTTTGGGACTTTGGGAAGAATGAGCCACCCATTCTCTGTGCATGGCCCTGCAATAAACCTCTCTCTGCTCCAAACTCCAACATCTGGGTATTGTTTGGTCTCATTGTGCGTTGGGCACACAGATACTCATGAAAAGTGTTTAGAAACAGATAGACAGTTATTTCTAATTTAGAATTACTAGGTCTAGACAAAACTGTGGTCCAGGTTTGAGCCACAGCATCGCAGAATCCATCTCACTCTACTCTTCCCTCTCTCTGGTTTTCAAAGTTTTAAGCACTTAAAACACTGTTTCATACTTAGTTGATGACCAATGGGAATTTACTTTATTGTGTGCATATGTATGTATACATAGATATGTACTTGGTTGGGCCTTGTGCTGCAAACATTACATTTACAGAAACATAAATGGCAAGTCTGGCAGTTAATTTAGATGGTGTGCCTTGTTTTTGACTGAAAAAGAAAAAGAAAAAAAAAACAACAACTAAATTTTGTGCATCCAAACAACTTGAAAGACTCTAGGGGCTACAGAATATCTGGTCTCTGAGGTCATTAATGTTTCACTGAGGCAGACAGGGGCAAGCACAGCTTCACAAAAAATGGCCTTATAATCTCCAATAACAATGAAGGAAGGATCAGTAAAGGTTGCTTTCCTTTTACAAGACTTAGGTCAAAAAGCTTTTCCCCCAGGGAACATTCTAAGTGTAATTCATTTGAGTTACTGAAATCTCTTATGTAATGCTATGCAGAAAGGGTAAGAGAACAACCCAAAACATTAAAATGTGTCAAGATGAGATCACCGAAAGATGAGGCTGCGAAATTCTTCCAAGATTGAAGGTATTTTCAACCTGCACATCTGATCTAGAGCTTTGTTTACAGCGTTCTTTCCTCACCAAATAGAAAGAACCTGCTTCCAACAATGTGTGATGAGTTTTTACTCAGCTTCTTATTTTCTTTTGCTCAGAAAGACTGAAATGTCTTTCTCTATTTCTCTTTTGGGAGTTTGAGAAATACATAGGAATATCTCTGTACCAAATGCCACCTGGAAACCACAACCTGATGAAGGGAATATGGAGATTTCAAATAGCTTTCAATAATTGTTCTCATGGGAGTGCACACCCTCTCTTTTCACAATGCCATACAGTAACTTTCATTTTTTNGGGAGTTTGAGAAATACATAGGAATATCTCTGTACCAAATGCCACCTGGAAACCACAACCTGATGAAGGGAATATGGAGATTTCAAATAGCTTTCAATAATTGTTCTCATGGGAGTGCACACCCTCTCTTTTCACAATGCCATACAGTAACTTTCATTTTTTAACCCGAATCTTTCTCATATATTAGATAAGAATAAGCAATAGGCAGTCTGGGGTCCTTTCCACTCTATGCATTTGAAAAGTCCCATTCCTTTACCATCAATATGGCTATATTTTATACCTTTTTTTCATTACTTCAATGGATATTGTTTTCTTGTGTATTTTTTTCCCTACAATCCAACTTATGTAACTAATAACCTGATTAGTCAAAACCAGCTGCATTTTATGGCCGATCTAAGCTAAAGAACCTCCCTTTTTACACGGGTCAGGACCTAAAAGCTAGTCTCTGACTGGAGACAGAAAATGTACCTTTTTCCATGAGGTGGATGAAAGTAAGGCATTCATCCCAGGCTTTTAGGTTTCCTCTACGACTAAACTGAAATCCTTCATCTTTAGCTTTAAGATTTCACAGTAACATTTGAGGAGCTACAGAAAATTCACCAGCTTTATAAGCAAGCACATTTTACTTCTAAGTCAGGTGGTAATAAATAGTGAATTAATTCTAAGCAAGACATCACTGGGACTTAGAGCTCCGCCTCAGAGATAAGGCATTGCTGCTTTAATATGCAACTAAAAGAAATTGCCTCTCTAACTTTAGACTTCTCCACCACTTGTCTTCAGCATTTTGGAGGGTTGAATGCAACATAAATCTCACAAAAGTTGGAAGGAACGCATGGCTGAAATGGGTATTATTCACAAAGGAAAGGCATTCGCATATGTGCCCTGAAGAAATCTAATCTAAGCCTTGTCAGGATTCCCTGTCCTGATTTGACTGAATTAAGTCAACCACAGAATATCTCTTNCTAATAACCTGATTAGTCAAAACCAGCTGCATTTTATGGCCGATCTAAGCTAAAGAATCTCCCTTTTCACACAGGTCAGGACCTAAAAGCTAGTCTCTGACCGGAGACAGAAAATGTACCTTTTTCCATGAGGTGGATGAAAGTAAGGCATTCATCCCAGGCTTTTAGGTTTCCTCTACGACTAAACTGAAATCCTTCATCTTTAGCTTTAAGATTTCACAGTAACATTTGAGGAGCTACAGAAAATTCACCAGCTTTATAAGCAAGCACATTTTACTTCTAAGTCAGGTGGTAATAAATAGTGAATTAATTCTAAGCAAGACATCACTGGGACTTAGAGCTCCGCCTCACAGATAAGGCATTGCTGCTTTAATATGCAACTAAAAGAAATTGCCTCTCTAACTTTAGACTTCTCCACCACTTGTCTTCAGCATTTTGGAGGGTTGAATGCAACATAAATCTCACAAAAGTTGGAAGGAACACATGGCTGAAATGGGTATTATTCACAAAGGAAAGGCATTCGCATATGTGCCCTGAAGAAATTTAATCTAAGCCTTGTCAGGATTCCCTGTCCTGATTTGACTGAATTAAGTCAACCATAGAATATCTCTTGCTGACATTCTCCCTCCAGTCTCTACCTCCAAACTGAATTGATAGAATGGCAAAGCTTTTGCACAAACCTAATCTTTACTGCGGAGAAGGGAGTGGTAACCCACTCCAGTACTCTTGCCTGGAAAATCCCATGCATGGAGGAGCCTGGTAGGCTGCAGTCTATGGGGTCGCTAAGAGTCGGACACGACTGAGCGACTTCACTTTCACTTTTCACTTTCCTGCATTGGAGAAGGAAATGGCAACCCACTCCAGTGTTCTTGCTAGGAGAATCCCAGGGATGGTGGAGCCTGGCTGCTGTCTATGGGGTTGCACAGAATCCGACACAACTGAAGTGACTTAGCAGTAGCAGCAGAAATCTTTACTGAACGTCTTTCCAGGTCTGTAATGAGCATTTTCTCTGCTTTACAGAGAAGAAGCCTCAGATGTGAAGGAACAGTGACTTTAAGACGCCCATCCTGATTGGTTTCAAGACCTGGGCTCCCAGTCAGCTTGAACTGACCAGCAAGCTTCCAAGTGGAAGGTGGCTGCTTTGTGACTCCCCTAAAACACTTCTGTGAGTGTTCAAGATAACTTTACAAAAACAAGTGAATCTCCTTAAAGCCGACTTTATACCATACCATCTTCTATATTAATAACTTTTAGTAAAGGGAAAAGTTGTGAATTTTATGAATAGGAAAATGTGAGCCCCCCAAATCTGGGTGTGGTGTGACTTGAACTGCTATAATTAGTTTTTTTTTTTTGCGAAAATTTATATCTTACAGATGGTTCAAAGTGCTCATTGGAATTCCAATCCCATCCACTTAGAGATAAATAGGGTTTGCATGTAGTCCTCTAGGGCAGAGGTCACAAAACTCTTTCTGGAAATCTCCAGGTGGTAAATACTCTGGCTGTTGTGTTCCATAAAGTCTCTGTCACAACTAGTCAACAGTCCTGGAGCACAGAAGCAGCCAGAGACAGCAGTAGGTAAATGGATGTGGCTATGTCCCACTAAATGATTATTCACAGAACCTGCAGCTAAAAAGACTGGGTTCAAAGGCATGGGTGCCCAATCCCTTAAAGAATGGCATTTATGATGAGGTCAAGATCACTCTAAATATTTAGCATGAAGAGAATAATGGAAAAACCCAGAGAGTGTGTACATAAAAGAGAAAGCAAGGGCAGAAGGGATGAATGCTTTCCTGGAAACAGAAGATTACCTTATGTCCCTTCCAGCTCTAACATTCTCACTTACAGGACAACTAATAAGTCATTACAGAGGCCTTGGGAGAAACACAGGCTCCTCACAGACAGAAAGAGTCAGGGACATGGAAAGTTGTCTCATCCAGATTCTTGTCCTCTTTTGATATTATGGAGACTTTGAAAGGCTAAGTGCTAAGTCCATTACTATCTCTGCTCTTTCACCCTGATCTAGGTAACCACCTAAGACTGGTTCTTAAAGATTTTCTGGCTTGAACCAGGAATGAGATGGCTTAGTGGGAGGCCAGAAAGTGTTTGAGGAAGAAGATGCAGTGATCAATCTTACATGAGACCGAATATTACTTCTGGGAAGGAGAGAAAAATCAAGAAAATTAACAAATCTAACACTTGAGCATTCTAAGACTCAGGTTTTGTGATAGACATATGTCTGTTGACACATTTAAGAGACAGATGTCTGAAAAGTCTAATTAGTAGGACAGTTACGATTCTACTCCTTGAATAATTTTTACTTCTTTAATAATTTAATCAGCTGTTTACCTATGATATATAGATTATGCTGCCAATTATTAAATATTTCTAATGCATGTTTAGAGCTAAATTACTCAGTGGCTAACAAAATTCTACGAAACAGGTGGTTTCAAGTGGTTTCAAGTAACTTGTTTTAAGCAATTGGTTTTTAATCACAAATAATGACTTGCATTTGCTCCTCGAAACAACTGAATTCTTCCATTTTTTAGTATTTTATTTATTTTATGGAAAAATGAACAATTGGTTCCAAACGTAGATAGCCTTTTAAACTACTTCATGAAACTGACTCAACATAGATTTCTAATAGAGTTTTGACACACGTGTACATTTACAGGCATACTTCGTTTTAATGTGAGTCACATATATTTCGCATTTTACAGATTTAAGATTTGTGGTAACTCTGAGTTGAGAAAGTCTATTGGCAAGGGTTTTTTTTCCAACAGTATTTGCTCATTTTGTGTCTCTGTGTCACATTTTGGTAATTCTGGCATTTTAAACATTTTAATCATTATTGCATTTGTTATGGTGATCTGTGATCAGCAATCTTTGATGTTACTGTTGCAAAATGACTATGATTCCCTGAAGGCTCAGATGATGGTTAGCATTTTCAGCATAAAATATTTTCCAATTAGGGCATGTCCATTTATTTTAGAAACAATGCTGTTGTATACATCATAGACTACAATATAGTATAAATATAACTTTTATACACACTGGGAAAGCAGATAATTTGTATAACTTGCTTTATTGGAATAGTCACTTTATTGAGGTTGCCTGGGACCCAGTCTGCCAATATGTCCCAGGTGTACCTGTATTTATTTATGATAAGTGATGAAATAGGTGATAAAACTGTAAAATATAACAAAAACTCTATGGAAAAAAAATAAATGCAACAGTTTCACTTCAGAATTGTTGCAAGGATTCAAGGAAATAAACATATATTAGCTACTTTTGCTTCTCTAATGATGAATGAGGAAGCTGATGCAGAAACTACACCGGTCAGTGATCACCTAGGGCTGGCTTTGAATCCAGGCTGAAGCAGCTGCAAGGACTCCTCTTGACTCTGCTGGCTGTTCACCATCAAGGAGATTTCCAAGTTTTCACATTAGCTGTGTGGCTAAAGAGGTCTCTGTGATCATTTTCATTGTTTTTAAGGAATGAAAATAACTGGATTTCTGGGCACAGAATTTTGCAACTAGTTTCCTTTAGAAAGTTACCCTTGACTAGAGGAGGAAGAAATGCTATTTTTATAAATGTATTCTCTCAGTAGCCAGTCTCTACAGAGAGAAATGGACCATTTTTAATGGTTAATTCTGCTTGAATATTTTAGTACTGTTCAATGTTTGCTCATCCTTTTTAGAAGATTTGCAAGACATTTTCTGCATATATTATTTAATGTTCAGTGACCACATTACGCAAGATGAGCATTTTTTAGTTTTGGATTATTTATATACTTTATTCCAAAATACATGACTATTGTTGACAATCTACAGAACTCTCAATATATTTCATGTCTTTAAACAAATCACAAGAAAAGTGTCAGAGTGATTTATTAGAGCTCTTATTCAAGGAAGTCACATATTTCCGAGCTTCTAGAAGTGAAGTGAAAGTCACTCAGTTGTGTCTGACTCTTTGCAACCCTGTGGGAATAGACAGTGGAATTCTCTAGGCCAGAATACTGGAGTGGGTAGCCTTTCCCTTCTCCAGAGGCTCTTCCCAACCCAGGGATTGAACCCAAGTCTTCCACATTGCAGGCAAATTCTTTAGCAGCTGAACCATAAGGGAAACCCAAGAATACCAGAGTGGGTAGCCTATCCCTTCCCCAGAGGATCTTCCTGATCCAGGAATCAAACTGGAGTCTCCTGCACAGCAGGCGGATTTTTTTTACCAACTGAGCTATCAGGGAAAAGCTTCTGGAAAGTCAGGAGTAAATGATTATGAGGTCATTTATGAATGACCTCATCTATGAAATACCCACACCTATGACTATCTCAGAAGCTTCTTGGAGGAGATTGCTTTTATCTCTTGCCATATCAGCTGAGCTCACTTTCTGCAATTATCTCCTCTAAGTTTGCCTAATAGCCACATACTTCAAAATAATTTTACAGAATAATAACTCACAGTGTAAACACAATATATTATAAGAGTAGATTAAATGCGTCAAGTGTTGACATACTTACATTTGAGTTGGTACACAGATGTATGACTCTTCAGTGTAGAAGCCATACAGTAGCAACCACAGAACCCCAGAGATGCAATTATTTCATTATGCTTATCACTATGCTTTATCTCTCGGAGAAGGCAATGGCACCCCACTCCAGTGTTCTTGCCTGGAGAATCCCAGGGACGGGGGAGCCTGGTGGGCTGCCGTCTATGGGGTCGCGCAGAGTCGGACACGACTGAAGCGACTCAGCAGCGGCGGCAGCAGCAGCATGCTTACCTCCATATCTTTTATTATTTCACCACATTTAACTGATTACTTTTTTTCACAAGACACCAAAACACTTGAAATCAGATGTCAATATCAACTGATTTTTACTATTACTAAAAAAAATTGTTCACCTTTCCTCATATTTTCTAAAAAAAAAAAAAAACACAGGCAATATTAGAAATTTGCAAACTTTACTCTGGGTCCTTCACTTCTCCTTTCTCCATCCTCTTCAAATTACTGATGTCCTCTTCTACTAGGCACCCAAAGCCCTCCTTTGACACCCAACACAGGCCTACAACAGATCAAAACTACCAGGGCACCATCAGTGTTGTTAACTAGAAAATAATCTATAAAAATAAGCCATTGTGTTCAAACACCTATGACCCAGGTGATGNTCTCCATCCTCTTCAAATTACTGATGTCCTCTTCTACTAGGCACCCAAAGCCCTCCTTTGACACCCAACACAGGCCTACAACAGATCAAAACTACCAGGGCACCATCAGTGTTGTTAACTAGAAAATAATCTATAAAAATAAGCCATTGTGTTCAAACACCTATGACCCAGGTGATGTGTTGAAGAACATGAACCCGAATTTTAAGGACCTTAAGAGCATCCTTTCACCGCACAGGCACCACCATCCTTCAGACTTTAGGACGCTCACCTTAAACAATTAAAACAGGCTTTGTTCTGGCATTCCAGGCACCTTACAGACACAAAAGGTTCTGCAATCTTGACTCCTAAAAACCTCGTGGGGATGACACAGGCCACCTGCTATGACATACGTGACGCTACACTTCAGCCCAAGGCTGACACTCCCCTGCCCTCCGGGAGGCTTTCTGCCAGCAGCTCTGGACTTGGTCCTTTAATTGTGCCCATCCATAATTTAAGTCTGTCCTAGATCTCAGCTTTTCTATACCTCAAGATCTCAGTGACTTATCCCCTGTTTTGGTCTTATTTTATTGTTTTAGTGAACCAGATGAGCAAAAAATGAAAATCCAGCTTTGTAACTGTGCTAGTTAGAAGTATATTGAGTGTCACTCTCAGAGACAGATCCCCAATTATTTTCTGGTGAGACACAATGCACACGCCATTGAAGTGATTAATTTATCTAATGGATTAAAAAACCTGCTCTTTTTCTCATTAAATTTATAAGTATGTTTTTAAAACATAAGGAGGACTTTAAAATAAACCTTTTTGTTAATAAACAGATTTGGGGGATTTATTTAATTAATTGTTTTAACCGGAGGACAAGTCACAATATTGTGATGGTTTATTTGCCATACATCGACAAGNTCCACCCTCTCAAAGACAAGTGGCTGGAGTATCAAAGGGATAAAGAAAAAAGAAGCCGAGTGGTTTTAAGTGTGGGGAGCGTGGAGAAAGTGATTGAGAAAAGATGTGGGAATCATCATTCTCCACAGGTTTATCTAAGCTACACGTTCAAAAACGGGGCACTTGGCAAGATCTGAGGGGGGAGTTTCAGTGGTTGGATGTCATAAGGTCATCTAGTGGACACTCATGCATGCCCAGATGGAGGGTCAGAGGTCGTATCCAGTTTTAACCAGCTCAGCTTCAACTAGACACAGGTGGGTCCAAGTTTCTGGAAAACAACTTGAGCAAACATCTTACTGTTCGGGCTACATGCTGCTTGGAGAACATGCATGTCTTCTGTAGCCACAGTTAAAACTACCTTGATTAGTGATGGCAAGTTACAGGTGAGATGGATTTAATTATAACGATTGCCTACAACTGCACTCCTATGTTTGGAAGAATTTTTGTAAAGTTTTCTTTTGTTATTCAATATTGTCAAATGTTAACAGCATTTAGAGGAACCTGATTTAGACTGCTCTTGTTTTGTTTTGATTTTTATTACATGAAGGTCCTTCATTGCTGGTGGGCATTTTTGTCATTTTAAGATAATATCTATTTTCCAAAACAGGTTTCAGCTCAGTAATNAACTACACTCCTATGTTTGGAAGAATTTTTGTAAAGTTTTCTTTTGTTATTCAATATTGTCAAATGTTAACAGCATTTAGAGGAACCTGATTTAGACTGCTCTTGTTTTGTTTTGATTTTTATTACATGAAGGTCCTTCATTGCTGGTGGGCATTTTTGTCATTTTAAGATAATATCTATTTTCCAAAACAGGTTTCAGCTCAGTAATGATCAACTTTTATCCCTAAAGTAAATATAAATAACTGGAAACTGATCAAAATTAAAATATAGCAAAGTCAATATAGCAATATTAATTAACATCACTTAATTAATTAATAATTAACAATTAATTGCTTATTAATATAGCAATATTAAAAACAGCAAATTTCTATAATATAAAAGTGTGTTTCAAAGTTTTATAACTGACATATAACTGTAAAAACAAAACTTTAACCTAATATTATAAAACTCCTATAAATTGTTAATAATTCACATATAATTGTAACAAAAAGGAAACAGCCATTTATAAAATGACTGAAACTCTGTTTGATTAAGATATAATTATTTCATCTGATTATAACAGTAAATGCCCACTGGCAATTATTGAAGTATCATTCAAATTACCTTATGAATTTCATAATTTATAATACTGAGATTATAATCATTTTTCTAAATTCTGTGAGTACTATGGGTAAAATCTTAGTGTGAGATGACTAAAGTCTCTAGTCGTGCCCTCAACAAAAAGTGATAAAAAGTAAAACTGATAAGTGTATGTGTTAACTGAAATTCACAAAAGCTTGAAAATTTTCATTCAAGTGTGGGTGCCTTCTGCAAAACGCAAAAATATTAAAATGAACTACCAAAGTTATTGGGCTTCCCTTTTAGTTTAGCTGGTAAAGAATCTGCCTGTAATGTGGGAGACCAGGGTTCAATCCCTGGGTTGGGAAGATTCCCTGGAGACGGAAAAGGCTGTCCACTCCAGTATTCTGGCCTGGAGAAGTCCATGGACTGTTTAGTCCATGGGGTTGCTGAGTCGAACATGACTGAGTGACTTTCACTTTCACTTCACCAAGTTATTAATCATATTGTATAGTGGAATAATTAATTAAGGATTTCTGGCAATTCAAATAATAGCAGAAAATAAAATTATACAACTATAAACTATTATTGTAAATTACTTAACATGTTACTTAAATTCAAAGATTTGAATCCAGGAAGTGTTGAAGACTTAAATTTAAAAAATCTTTACTTGAATTCATTATTAAGCTTTCCAAAGTTTCCAAATTTTCCCGTCTAGTATGCACGTTCACTTCTTTTACATCCTAAACATCTTTCTCTCATTTTCATGTTTATGTGTATATTAATAGATAGAAACTGAGTTGTACCGAAGAGGCTTTTTTAACTTCTGCAAAAGCCAGTCTGAAAGCTCACAGTACCTGCACTTCCACTGCTGTTGACCTTTCACACTGTCTTGACTTCCTTGCCCACTTGCCTCTTCTTGGAGGTAGGTACACATGGTACAGTTATACTGCTAATGTACACAAGCACTTCACTGAATAATTTTATTTGTGTGGCATGCTCAGCCACTCAGTTATGTCAGAGTCTTTGTGACTTCAAGGACTGTAGCCTACCAGGCCCCTCTGTCCGTAAACTTTCCAGGCAGGAATAGTGGAGTGGGTTGCCATGCTCTCCTCCAGGGGATCTTCCTGACTCAGGGATCAAACCCTCATCTCTCATGTCCTTGCTTTGGCAGGTGGATTCTTTACCACTGTGCCACCTGGGAAGCCCAAATTTTATCTGCAGTATATGGTTAAACTGCCCTTGTGATTTTACATCTTATTTTAGCATGATTAAATGAACGATGGCTATATCTACTTCTGGATGGACACTACTTAGCATCTGCTCCCTCGACTCATGCCTAAGTAGGAGAGACTCTCTCTGACCTCTTCGGTATTAAGAGAAATGTGAATTTAACAATTCACATCAAAATTCAGATTGTATTTTTAGCTCAAATACACAGAAAACAGCTGGAGCACAGGTTTAAAATTCATATGTTGATGGTGCTCTACAAAGCACAATATCAATAAAACGATAATTTGAAGGCTTATTGCAGATATTAACAATATGAAATAAACACATTCTCCTCTATTAGAATATGTATTACAGCTACCCAATGTAAATTACATAAAAGATCATTATATATGAACACATTTTATGTGGCAGATCTTCAACTTCTGAGGAAAATTTATCTCTAGATATAATATTTATAACAGCAATACATATATATCATGCCCTTAGTTCAAAATAAAACATGTTTTCATCTTTTAGATTTTATGCTGCTAATATAATGGCCATAAATATGAGAAATATATTTTCCAAATACCAGCTCTACACTGTGACCAATTACAGTATGAGGTATTTTTTGCATAAAAGAGTATTTAGAGATATGTATTTGGCAGTGATGCAATACACTTTTGTTGGGGAAATTAGAAGGAAATAGCTAGCTAATAAACTATACTATTTTGCCCAAATAGCTTTTTGTTGAATAGAAATTTAAATAAACTTAAAGGAAAGGACATAGCTCACAAAATTTCACTGAATGGAAATGAATCAAAAGAAAATGCAAAAGATATCAGTATGAAGTAGCTATAAATCAATCACTCATCAAAACCAATGTCACCAAACTCTATTAATTGGAATGTAACCATAAAGATGCTATTAAAACACACTTTGCATATATGTGAGAAATAAGCACATTTTTTTTTTTTTATAAAACCAGCCATATGACAAGCATACCAATAGGTGTATGGGGTACCAAGTAAATGTCTAATCACAAAATATTGTGTCAGGAAAATAATCATAAGATTCCATCCTCTCAAGTCTATTGTCCCGCTCTAGCTGCCCATATATTTTCCATTGTATTTTTCTTAGCTCACTTATTCTATTTTTCTCTGACACTAGTTCTATTACTTGCCTAGTCTTTGGCTATCTCAACTGAAAAAAACATTGCTTTCTAACTTCTGTCTGCTCTACTATCTTAGAAATAAATATACCCTCTCTTTTTTATTTTACAAAGTGAATTATAGCTGCTAGCCCGGTAGCAGGTGGTACATTTAGGAATTACTAGACTCGGGCAACTAAAAATATGGTACTATCCAAAGTCCATGGGGTCACAAAGAGTTGGACATGACTGAGCAACTTTCATTCACAAAGTCATTCCAGTGAATTCCCTGGTAGTCCAGCGGTTAAGACTATGCCTTCCAACGTGGGGCGGGGTGTGGGGGTGGTGACAAGTTTGATTCCTGGTCGGAGAACTGAGATCCCACATATCTCATGGCCAAAACACCAAAACATCAACAGAAGCAATATTGTAATAAATTCAAGAAAAACTTTAAAAATGGTCTACAGGAAAAAATCTTTAAAAAAAAAAAACCTNCAGTATTCTTGGGCTTCCCCTGTGGCTCAGCTGGTAAAGAATCTGCCTGTAATGTGGGAGACCTGGGTTCAATCCCTGGGTTGGGAAGATTCCCTGGAGACGGAAAAGGCTGCCCACTCCAGTATTCTGGCCTGGAGAAGTCCATGGACTGTTTAGTCCATGGGGTTGCTGAGTCGAACATGACTGAGTGACTTTCACTTTCACTTCACCAAGTTATTAATCATATTGTATAGTGGAATAATTAATTAAGGATTTCTGGCAATTCAAATAATAGCAGAAAATAAAATTATACAACTATAAACTATTATTGTAAATTACTTAACATGTTACTTAAATTCAAAGATTTGAATCCAGGAAGTGTTGAAGACTTAAATTTAAAAAATCTTTACTTGAATTCATTATTAAGCTTTCCAAAGTTTCCAAATTTTCCCGTCTAGTATGCACGTTCACTTCTTTTACATCCTAAACATCTTTCTCTCATTTTCATGTTTATGTGTATATTAATAGATAGAAACTGAGTTGTACCGAAGAGGCTTTTTTAACTTCTGCAAAAGCCAGTCTGAAAGCTCACAGTACCTGCACTTCCACTGCTGTTGACCTTTCACACTGTCTTGACTTCCTTGCCCACTTGCCTCTTCTTGGAGGTAGGTACACATGGTACAGTTATACTGCTAATGTACACAAGCACTTCACTGAATAATTTTATTTGTGTGGCATGCTCAGCCACTCAGTTATGTCAGAGTCTTTGTGACTCCAAGGACTGTAGCCTACCAGGCCCCTCTGTCCGTAAACTTTCCAGGCAGGAATAGTGGAGTGGGTTGCCATGCTCTCCTCCAGGGGATCTTCCTGACTCAGGGATCAAACCCTCATCTCTCATGTCCTTGCTTTGGCAGGTGGATTCTTTACCACTGTGCCACCTGGGAAGCCCAAATTTTATCTGCAGTATATGGTTAAACTGCCCTTGTTATTTTACATCTTATTTTAGCATGATTAAATGAACGATGGCTATATCTACTTCTGGATGGACACTACTTAGCATCTGCTCCCTCGACTCATGCCTAAGTAGGAGAGACTCTCTCTGACCTCTTCGGTATTAAGAGAAATGTGAATTTAACAATTCACATCAAAATTCAGATTGTATTTTTAGCTCAAATACACAGAAAACAGCTGGAGCACAGGTTTAAAATTCATATGTTGATGGTGCTCTACAAAGCACAATATCAATAAAACGATAATTTGAAGGCTTATTGCAGATATTAACAATATGAAATAAACACATTCTCCTCTATTAGAATATGTATTACAGCTACCCAATGTAAATTACATAAAAGATCATTATATATGAACACATTTTATGTGGCAGATCTTCAACTTCTGAGGAAAATTTATCTCTAGATATAATATTTATAACAGCAATACATATATATCATGCCCTTAGTTCAAAATAAAACATGTTTTCATCTTTTAGATTTTATGCTGCTAATATAATGGCCATAAATATGAGAAATATATTTTCCAAATACCAGCTCTACACTGTGACCAATTACAGTATGAGGTATTTTTTGCATAAAAGAGTATTTAGAGATATGTATTTGGCAGTGATGCAATACACTTTTGTTGGGGAAATTAGAAGGAAATAGCTAGCTAATAAACTATACTATTTTGCCCAAATAGCTTTTTGTTGAATAGAAATTTAAATAAACTTAAAGGAAAGGACATAGCTCACAAAATTTCACTGAATGGAAATGAATCAAAAGAAAATGCAAAAGATATCAGTATGAAGTAGCTATAAATCAATCACTCATCAAAACCAATGTCACCAAACTCTATTAATTGGAATGTAACCATAAAGATGCTATTAAAACACACTTTGCATATATGTGAGAAATAAGCACATTTTTTTTTATATAAAACCAGCCATATGACAAGCATACCAATAGGTGTATGGGGTACCAAGTAAATGTCTAATCACAAAATATTGTGTCAGGAAAATAATCATAAGATTCCATCCTCTCAAGTCTATTGTCCCGCTCTAGCTGCCCATATATTTTCCATTGTATTTTTCTTAGCTCACTTATTCTATTTTTCTCTGACACTAGTTCTATTACTTGCCTAGTCTTTGGCTATCTCAACTGAAAAAAACATTGCTTTCTAACTTCTGTCTGCTCTACTATCTTAGAAATAAATATACCCTCTCTTTTTTATTTTACAAAGTGAATTATAGCTGCTAGCCCGGTAGCAGGTGGTACATTTAGGAATTACTAGACTCGGGCAACTAAAAATATGGTACTATCCAAAGTCCATGGGGTCACAAAGAGTTGAACATGACTGAGCAACTTTCATTCACAAAGTCATTCCAGTGAATTCCCTGGTAGTCCAGCGGTTAAGACTATGCCTTCCAACGTGGGGCGGGGTGTGGGGGTGGTGACAAGTTTGATTCCTGGTCGGAGAACTGAGATCCCACATATCTCATGGCCAAAACACCAAAACATCAACAGAAGCAATATTGTAATAAATTCAAGAAAAACTTTAAAAATGGTCTACAGGAAAAAATCTTTAAAAAAAAAAAACCTCATTGCAGGTATGCACTGAAATTTAAATGGTGCTATTTTTTCTTCATCTTTCCTGTCTTCTCTCAAATGTTTCTTTGGAAGGCTTTCTGGTTGGTTGGTTTGTTAATAATGACCCTCAAACAATACCAGGGGAAACTATGCCTGAGATTTCGGTTGGTATTGGTTTCCTGTTGGTTCAAATAGGATTCTTAGTTTTTAAGAATCAGCTGGCCATCCTTTGTGGAGAGAGAATTTCCTTCTATCAATCCAAGAGTTTTCAGATCATTCTTACAAAGTTACACATATTTCTGTGCCTAAAAGTTCCAAATTCTTCAGTCTCTGGAACTCCTTATATGTCCCACGCTCATTTTCCTATGTCCTAAGAGACTAGATCTGATAGATAGAGTGCCTGATGAACTATGGATGGAGGTTCATGACATTGTACAGGAGAGAGGGATCAAGACCATCCCCATGGAAAAGAAATGCAAAAAAGCAAAATGGTTCTCTGGGGAGGCATTACAAATAGCTGTGAAAAGAAGGGAAGGAAAGNCATGGGATTTGCCAGGCAAGAGTACTGGAGTGGGGTGCCATTGCCTTCTCCAATACAGCCTTGATGTACTCCTTTTCCCATTTGGAACTAGTCTGTTGTTTCCTATTCAGTTCTAAATGTTGCACATAAGAATGTATATTAATTGAAGATAATTAAGCATTTACTCTGTGTTGAAAATACTAAGGAATATTAACTCATCTAAACTTGCAACACTACTATTAATGAAAATATCCTCCAACTTGCAGACTAACTCAATGTAAAATCTAGGAAGAATCACTTGACTAATGCTTTCTAAATTTTTCTTTCTGAGATATTCATTTTGCCCTTTGCTTGTAGGTAAAGACACTTACTCCTTGGAAGAAAAGTTTTGACCAACCTAGAGAGTATATTCAAAAGTGGAGACATTACTTTGCCAACAAAAGTCCGTCTAGTCAAGCTTATGGTTTTAGTCATGTATGGATGTGAAAGTAGGACTGTGAAGAAAGCTTAGTGCTGAAGAATTGATGCTTTTGAACTGTGGCATTGGAGAAGACTCTTGAGAGTCCCTTGGACTGCAAGGAGATCCAACCAGTCCATTCTGAAGGAGATCAGCCCTGGGATTTCTTTGGAAGAAATGATGCTAAAGCTGAAACTCCAGTACTTTGGCCACCTCATGTGAAGAGGTGACTCATTGGCAAAGACTCTGATGCTGGGAGGGATTGGGGGCAGGAGGAGAAGGGGACGACAGAGGATGAGATGGCTGGGTGGCATCACTGACTCGATGGACACGAGTCTGAGTGAACTCCGGGAGTTGGTGATGGACAGGGAGGCCTGGCGTGCTGTGATTCATAGGATCTGAAAGAGTCGGATACAACTGAGTGACTGAACTAACTAACTAAAGCCATCTAGGGGCTTCTGGAGACCTGATGCATTGGTAAAAAATCTGTCTCCCAAAGCAGGAGACAGATCGGCTCCATTTTTGGGTCGGGAGGTGCCCTGGAGCAGGAAATTGCACCACACTCTAATAGTCTTGCCTGGAAAATTCCATGGACATTGAAGCCTGGCAGGCTACAGCCTATGGCATCATAAAGAGTTGGACACGACTTAGTGACTAAACAACAATAACAGCAATCCCTTCAGTCATAATTCACATAAATGTACAGCATTAAAAACTTGTTATGAATGACATCCTTACTCTTAATAGTGAGCAAAGCAAAACCAAACTAAACTAAAAGTCAGTAGTATATGTGGATAAGCAAGTGTATGATATAAAAGGCATTGACCAAGAGAAAAAGAAAAAATATCACAGAAAAGTAAAGTGTTCAAGGAGTATAAAATATTAAAGCCTTCAATAATGTGAAAGACTTAAAAAAACATTACTTCTGTGAAAGTAGAGCAGATGTTACGAAAAGGAGAAAAAGGGAACTAATGAGAAAATGTTCTTATATCAATAGTAAAAAGAGCTTTTAATATGTAAAATTAGAAATAAAAAGTTGAGATGAACTGGACAAACACTTGAGGATTATTTTCAGAAAGGAGAGCTAAATGGCAAAAGTAGAGCACAGGCCAGAAAAGGTAATAGTAGAAGATTGGTTCAGAAATAGAAAATGGCAAAGATGATGAGAATGAAACTGGGAAGAAAAAAAGTAACCACAGAAGACTTACTAGAGCTAAAGAACATCCATTTCTAGTAATAGCTAAGAAAATGAAAGCTATACAGCAACATGGGTGACCTACAGATCATCATAATAAATGAAGTCAGTTAAAAACAGGAAGGCAAACATACCACAGGATATCACTTACGTGAGGAATGTAAAAAAAAAAAAAAAACAAACAAAAACCAAGATACAAATGAACTTATTTCCAAACAGAAACACACTGACAGACCCAGAAAACAAACTTATGATTATCAAAGAGGAAAGGTAGGTGGATCGTGATAAACTGGGAATTTTGCATTGATGTGCACACACTACTATATTTAAAACAGGTAATCAACAAGGATCTCCGGTACAGTACAGGGATCTCTGCTCAGTATTCTGTAATAACCCAAATGGAACTAAGCTTATTTAACTTATATGCAGAGTCAGTCAGTCAGTTCAGTGGCTCAGTAGTGTCTGACTCTTTGTGAACCCACGGACTGCAGCATGGCCAGGGTTGCATGATACGCAGAGTACATCACGCAAAATGCTGCCTGGATGAATCACAAGCTGGAATCAAGATTGCCGGGAGAAATATCAACAACCTCAGATATGCAGATGAAACCACTCTAATAGCAGAAAGCAAAGAGGAACTAAAGAATGCTTTTCAATGAGGACGAAAACAGAGAATGAAAAAGCTGGCATAAAACTCAACATGCAAAAAAAACCCCAAGATTATGGCATCCAGTGCCAGCACTTCATGGCAAATAGAAAGGGAAAAATTGGAAACAGTGACAGATTTTATTTTCTTCAGTTCCAAAATCACTGTGGATGGTGACTGCAGTCATGAAACTAAAGGAAGCTTGCCCCTTGGAAGGAAAGCTATGACAAACCTAGACAACCTATAAAAAAGCAGAAATGTCACTTTGCTGACCAAAGTCCATATAAGTAAAGTTATGATTTTTTTAGTAGTCATATACAGATGTGAGAGCTGGACCATAAAGAAGGCTGAGCATCCAAAAACTGATGCTTTCAAACTGTAGTGTTGGAGAAGATTCTTGAGAGTCCCTTGGACTGCAAGGAGATCAAATCAGTCAATCTTAAAGGAAATCAGTCCTGAATAATCAGTCCTGAAGGACTAATGCTGAAGCTGAAACTCCCAACACTTTGGCCACCTGATGTGAAGAGCCGACTGATTATGAGACCATGGTGCTGGGAAAGATTGAGGGCAGGAGGAGAAGGGGGCAGTAGAAGATGAGATAATTGGATGGCATCACTGACTCAATGGATATGAGTTTACGCAAACTCCAGGTGATAGTGAAGGACAGGCAAGACTGCTGTGTGACAGTCCATGGGGTTGCAAAGTCAGACACAATTAGCAACTAAACAACAACAAATAGGAAAAGAATCTGAAAAAGAATAGACATACGTATGACTGAATCACTTTCTGTACATCTGAAACTAACACAACATTGTTAATCAACGATACTACAGTATAAAATTTAAAATTAAAAAAAGAAAGAAAGAAAACTACTGTTCTGGGAGCAGGGCATAGGTTGTGGGGAAGAATGAGGCTGAAATCTCTTATTTCCACTGTAAGCCTGAAACTGAAATCATTAGTTGATCAATCATGCCCGACTCTTTGCAACTCCATGAGCTGTGGCCTGCCAGGCTCCTCTGGCTGTGGGATTTCCCATGCAAGAATACTGGAGTGGGTTGCCGTTTCCTTCTCCAGGACATCTTCCCAACGCAGGGATTGAACCTGGAGCTCCTGCATTGCAGGCAGATTCTTTACTGTCTGAGCCACCAGGGAAGCCTCTGTAAGCCTGTTCAGTGGTAAAGAATCTGCCTGCCAATGCAGAAGCTGCAGGAAATGTAGATTTGATCCCTGGGTCCAGAAGATCCCCTGGAGGAAGAAATGGTCACCCACTCCAGTATTCTTGCCTGAACAAGAATGCAGCTGCAAAAAGTTGGACACAACTGAGCAACTGTCTATATCACCCAAGCCTGGTCATAGTACTATTTGATTTTTAAACTACTTATGTGTGATATGCTGATAAAAATTAAAATTCAATAAAGCTCTATTATTATTTCATTAGTTACCTGCAAAGTGCTTTGGTTTTTGACCAAGTCTTTTTTTTTCCCCTCTTTATTTATTTATTTACCTTACAATACTGTATTGGTTTTGCCATACATTGACATGGATCCACCACATGTGTGTACATGAGTTCCCAATCCTGAGCCCCCCTCCCACCACCCTCCCCATATCATCTCTCTGGGTCATCCCAGTGCACCAGCCCCAGGCATCCTGTAACAGCTCACTAGAGAAACCTCATCTACAGCAAAGTAGAGTGAAGTCCACTTTCACAATTATTTTAGAAAATACAGTTTTACAACAGAAAGAAACTATTTTAAGTCTTGGTGATAGTGGTTTAGTTACAAAGTAGTGTCCATGGGTTTCTCCAGGCAGGAATACTGGAGTGGGTTGATATTTCCTCCTCCAGGGGATCTTTCTGACCCAGGGATAGAACCCAACTCTCTTGCCTCGAAGGCAGATTCTTTACCACTAAGGCACCTGGGAAGTCCATTTTTAAAGTCTTATATGACAAGAAACAGCCTGCTCTGAAACCCCAAGAAATCAGTAACTAGTGATATTCCTATTCTCAGTCTACAAGAAAGCAGGAAAGTGAGAGCATTCTCAACTTTGAATGGAGTATAGAAAAGGAAGCCCACCCAATTTAGGCTAGAAAAGAGATCAGTAGGCTTGGGTTTAAATTTTCTTTTTCGTTTGTTCCATATTTTGAAACAATTGTATTTATTCAGGAAATAAAATGTGAATGAATTGTTCTTGGGTGACTTATACACAAATATTCATACACGTAATGCTAGTGATATATTTGCTTCCTGAATTTTTTTAGTTATTTGTTTTAAAACCAAAGATAAGACCAAGATCACATCCTGGGAGCATCACAGTCCAAACTCATACAGGTAGCAATATGGTAGGGAAAGAAATCTGATACCTAGGCAACGCCTTTTAGAACTTTTGCTAGGTCTGGAAAAGCATCAACATTACAAGAAATCAGAAATTATAAACCATTGACATTGGCAGCATTAAGGCATTCAGAGCCAGAAAGAAACAGAGACGGCAGAATACATCAAAATGAGAAGCTATCGACGTTCTCCCCTTACTTTTGGTGCAATTTAGAGGTTGAACATTAACAGTCTCGAGGCAGAGTCCAGCTCACTTTAACAAGTACACACTAAGCAACCTCCATTTACAGGCTCTAGTGTATGCAGACATAAATTCTTATTCACGAAATGTAATGAAGGCCAACTACACTCCTGGCTTGCTCCAAATGGTTATAATGAAACAATGAACCAAATAAGCACATTTTCTGCTTCCAGTGATTATTATGACCAACCAGGCAAGTAAACAAAGTATTAAAGTATGATGGGATTATGGTAGAGGGAGAAAAATGTTCAGGGAACTTGCAGAGGCAGCAACCCAAAGGTGGGGAGGCAGAGTTTCCTGCTTTTTAAGCACTTCCAGGGCTAACCAAAACACCTCAGCCCAATTATGTCGCTTGACTAAGGAATTAAAATATGTGTGAAGCTTTACCATTCAGCTTGACCATCATTTGTTGCCACAGCATGTTGCTTAATGGTAAACAAACTGAAAGGAAGCAACTTGATCTATACAAGATTATACAATGATGGTTGACTCAAAAGGACATACCAATTCAAGACCTCTTGGTTGATGTGCAAATTTTCAACTTTTGAGTACATTTACAGGAGGAAAAGCAGCTCAAAATGGCATTAGAAGATAATACATAAGAAAGTGTTACTCGCTCAGTTGTGTCTCTTTGTGACCCCATAGTCTGTAGCCCACCAGGCTCCTCTGTCCATGGGATTCTCCAAGCAAGAATACTAGAGTGGGTTGCCATTTTCTTTTCTAGGGGGTCTTGCTGAACCCAGGGATTAAACGCGGTTCTCCTGCATTGCAGGCAGTTTCTTTACCCTCTGAGTCACCAAGGAAGCTCACTATATAAGAAACAAGTGTTTGTAACCCCATAGATAAGTACTTATTATTTTTTGTGCTCAGTTGCTCATCATGTCTGACTCTGGCCCCACAGAATATAGCCTGCCAGGCTCCTCTCCTGAGGGATTTTCCAGGCAAGAATACCACTACAGTGGGCCATTTTCTACTCCAGGGAGTCTTCATGACCCAGGGATCAAACCCACATCTCTTGCATCTCTGGCACTGGCAGGCAGATTCTTTACTAGTGCCACCCAGAAAGCCTGCTTACTGTCTTTGATGNTCTGACTCTGGCCCCACAGAATATAGCCTGCCAGGCTCCTCTCCTGAGGGATTTTCCAGGCAAGAATACCACTACAGTGGGCCATTTTCTACTCCAGGGAGTCTTCATGACCCAGGGATCAAACCCACATCTCTTGCATCTCTGGCACTGGCAGGCAGATTCTTTACTAGTGCCACCCAGAAAGCCTGCTTACTGTCTTTGATGATTTAGAAAAGGATAAAAACGCCAAGCCCCTTCAGCTTGGTTTATGCTTCTCATTTCCTGACACCCTGGATGCTTTCACTGCTTGAATAAATGTTTCAAGCTAGGAGTCATGTGCTCCACCGAGCGTTATATTTCAATAAACAGAAATAATTTCTGTTCAGTGGTAGTTCTAACAATGAGAGTTGGATATAGAATACATTAACGTTGCTAATTACTCTGAGAAGAGCAGACAATTAATTTTACATATCGTATTGCACGGTTTCCTTTTATTGTTTTATTTTGGCAGATGTATTTCCTTGGATATTTTTGTTAGAGAAGCTGAATTTCAGAGTTTTCATGTGTTCCTTTTTCAGCAGAAGACTTTGGATGCTCAGAACTTCACTTTGTCCCATCTGTGAAAGCCACTTGAGAGTGAGCCAAAGCTTTCTGTGACATTACTGACACTCCTTTCCACGACAGCTAACCAACCTGCAGAAGGTGGGGTTTTCCATTAAGAAAGAAATAACCTAATTCACTGATGTATTTTATGCTGCCAAAAAACTTGCTGAGACTATAGATAATAAAGGCCATGGATAACGACTCTAGTTGCACTAATTCTTTCTTCCCAGAAAGACATCTCCAGCCTCATAAAATATGGCATTTAACATACAAAAATATCTATTTCCCAAATGATACTGTGTTTTAATCCAGATTAGCTAGGGTAAGAATTTATGGAAGACAACTACATTTTTCAAAAGGAGTCATAAAAAGCATGCCAATTTAACTTCTTACCACTAAACAATGGGATATCTACAATAAGTGCAAGTTTTCAAACTTAGAATTTGATAGATCAGGTTCAATCATGTCATGCTCAAAAATGAATCTGTATCAAGACTGTTCTACAATTTAGAAACTAGGGGGATACTCAGAGATCATGTAACTCGAATGTTTTGAAGAGTTTTACACCTTATGTCAAGGTGTAATTGACATATAATAACCACACCTTTTAAATAAATAAGCATACCCCAGAAATATTGCAGGTTCATTTCCAGACTGCAAAAAAGCAAATATCACAATAAAGCAAGCCACATTTTTTTGGTTTACCAGTGCAAATAAAAGTTATTTTCATACTACAGTGTAGGCCATTAGCTTCCCTGATGGCTCAGAGGTAAAGAATCTGCCAGCAATGCAGGAGGCTTGGTTCAATCCCTGGGTCGGGAAGATCCCCTGGAGGAGAAAATGGCAGTCCATTCCAGAGGAGACTGGCGGGCTACATCCATGGGACCACAAGAGTTGGACACAACTTAGGGACTCAGGGATAATCTAGGCTATCAAGTATATCATAACATTATGTCTAAAAACACATTGAATATACCTTAACTAAAAATATTTTATTGTTAAAAAAAAATGCTAACCATCATCTGAAACCTTCAGTGAGTAGTGGTAGTAATATCAAAGATCACTGATTACAGCTTACCATGAAAAATATAACAGTAATGAAAAAGCTTGAAATATTGCAAGCATTAACAAAATGTGACACAAGAGACATAAAGTGAGCAAATGCTGTTGGAAAAATAGTACCTATAGACCTGCTCAATGCAGAGCTTTCAGAAACCTTCAATTTGTAAAAAAGCAAAACCGTTTTCACAATAAAGCAAAGCTCAATAAAGTGAGGTATGCTGATATACAATATGATGAATTTGCCATATGTATATACCCATGATATCATCGGGCTTCCCTGGTGGCTTAGAGGGCAAAGCGTCTGTCTGCTTGTAATGCAGGAGACCTGGGTTCGATCCCCAGGTAGGGAAGATCGTCTGGAGAAGGAAATGGCAACCCACTCCAGTACTCTCCTTGCCGCAGACAAGGGAGCCTGCTAGGCTACAGTCCATGGGATCACAAAGAGTCGCATATGAGTGAACAACTTCACTTCTCATTATATCATCATCACAACCAAGGTAATAAACATACCACCTCCAAAAGTTCTCTTATGTCTCTCTATGGTGCCTCACGTATGAGCATATCAAGATTCCTCCCAATAAAAATGCCAGATGCATGTTTTCTACTTTACTGATCTTTTTAGTACACCACACTGTTTGTTATATGATACCTGTGAAACTATACTGAAGGACTTGGAGAAGAAAATGGCAGCCCACTCCAGTGTTCTTTCCTGGAGAATCCCATGGACAGAGAAGCCTGGCAGGCTACACTCTATGGGATCGCAGGAGCTGGACATGATTTAGCGACTGAACCACCCCCACCACCACCACGCTGAAAGGCTAACTTTAAGGAGCTATATCAATCTAGTTTATAATTTTTGATTGCTGCTGCTGCTGCTAAGTCAGTTCAGACACTGGGCGACCCCATAGATGGCAGCCCACCAGGCTTGTTTGTCCCTGGGATTCTCCAGGCAAGAATACTGGAGTGGTTTGCCATTTCTTTTTCCAATGCATGCATGCATACTGTCACTTCAGTTGTGCCCGACTCTGTGCGACCCTATGGACAGCAGCCCACCAGGCTCCTCTGTCCATAGGATTCTTCAGGCAAGAACACTGGAGTGGGCTGCCATTTCCTTCTCCGATTAATGGGATTAAAATTGATTGTATGAACACAATTTCAAAGTTACATAAAACTCATCCATCTGTGTTGGCTACTGATGTCTTCTTTAAAATTGGCACTCTTGGGTCTGAATCCTAAATTTCAGGATAAAGTGCCTCGGCATCTGTTATACAATATTAACATTTTCACACCCATCCTCACTGACTCCATGACACTCAATAGTCAAGGAGTTCAGCAAAATCCTTAGCTAGGACAGATGACCTTTTAGCTACAGCAGAATTTCAAAAGGATAAAAGAGATTTGGGGGCAAAATTATCACTGAAGGGGGAAAATCATATTTTTAAAGCAAAAATAAAATATTCTTTAACTTTTGGAGTCAAATTCCAAAGATTCTATATAATTGCGTCACATTCTTTATCCACATCTTGCTGCATATGCTTTAAAAGTATTTTGTCTCTAACTTTTGACTATAGGATACATATTTCCAGCTTCACCCAAACTCATAGAAGGGCAATTTTGGAAGCATCTAACTGTAGTTCACTACACTCATGGCAAGAGTTAACTTGATTTATTTAAGCAGAGCTTTTGATATGAAGGGGCTTCCCTGGTGGCTCAGATGATAAAGTCTGCCTGCAATGCAGGATACCCAGGTTCAATCCCTGGGTCAGGAAGATTCCCTGGAGAAGGGAACAGCTACCCACTGCAGTACTCTTGCCTGGAGAATACCATGGACAGAGGAGCCTGGAAGGCTACAGTCCATGGGGTTGCAAAGAGTCAGACATGATTGAGGAACTAACACCTTGATCTGAAGATGGGATTGCTGCATCGAGTTTATTAAATGAATCATTCTGTTTACAGAGCAGTACAAATTTCCATAGCCAAGTTGGTTTCAAATTTTTAAAATGTTATTTATCTTTTATATTTGTCAAGTTACTAGAGGGAACTACCTGGAAAGTAATTATATATACCCTGAAGAGTAATTATGCAATTCTATTGCTATTAGGATTGGTGTAGTCTAATGAACACTGACATAATTTTCAAAAAGCATCAGAAAGAAAGGCACAAGTGTCAAAAGAAAGGCACAAATGAAATGGCATAGGGAAGCATTCAGAAGTGAGGTACTCTCCCCACTGAACTATTCAATATCTTGTCCTTTTCCTGCCATATCTCTGCAAATTATTTCATCCCTTTCATCTTTCCAAGTAAAGTTGCCATCTTCCCTTTCCCTTCTTCGTTTTTTCTTGTTTTTTTTCTCACTGTTTGCTCCTTACTCTTCAATGCAAAAGCCACAAGCAGTTGGAAGTCTGTGACACCCACCTATTCCCAAGAGTGTCTCCTGGCCCCTTCTTCCTATTTTCTCGGTCTACCCTTTAGTCCATGCATGGATTTGTCAAAAAACTTCCAACAGGCATAACCTGGCAACACTTTGCTTCAGTTGCCCAGGGATTCTCTTGGTATTTGCAATAAGTATTCTATGGTGCCTCTGCAAAGGTAACCTGGAGTACTGTGTTAGTCACTCAGTTGTGTCTGACTCTTTGCGACGCCATGGACTGTAGCCTGCCAGGCTCCTCTGTCCAAGGGATTCTCCAGGCAAGAATGCTGGACTAGGTAGCCATTCCCTTCTCCAGGGGATATTCCTGACCCAGGGATCGAACCCAGGTCCCCTGCATTGCTGGCAGAGTCTTTTACCATTTGAGCCACTAGGGAAGCTGCTCAGATACTATTATCATGACAATATTAAAAATGAAGAACTGGGCACAGAAAGTTTGACTAACTTTCCAAGATCACATATCTGGACAGTCAGTGAGCTGAAGTTTCAAATCATGTAGTCTTGCTCTAGAATACAAGGTCTACAAATAAGTTGCAATTACTCTGATTGCTATTGTAACTTGATTATAGTCATACGTCAACAAGGGCCTTACTCATCTCAGGTATGTGTTTGCCCTCAAATTTGTGAACAAAATCTTATTACGTTTGATATCCCTTCCATGCAAGCTCAGGTCAGTGGTAGAAGCACATCCCAATATGCAAATGATCAGACATGTTCAATGCTGACAACCCACTGGCCAAAGGACATCACAAAGCCAAGTCTGAATCATTGAAACGGGGATATATAAGAGACAGATGCCAGGAAGTAGGAAAGGTCATGTTTGCAATGCTTACTTTGAAACTAGTAATATAAACTCTTTAGTGCAAATACTATAAAAACTATGTATATGGAGAATAAGGTTGGTACTGTTTACTACCATGACAGACAGAGACAGAATAGCAGAAAATGCAAAACAACTAACTTAAATATTTTGATATGTTTAGTGCACCAAGAATTTATTATAATGGCTAAGAGAAGAGTAATTACCATGATGGTCAGGATTTTTAAAAAGGTCTTTGGAAACTGGGCCAAGAATAATGAAGAGAGAAAACTAGACATGTTTTAATAGTAATTTAGTTCATCTTCCCTCTCCTAGAGAAGATGACATAAATTACTTTCAGCCAAAAAAACTACTTCTCCTAGTTCTGAATTTCTCATTTAACAAATCCACATTTACCTCATTTTTTATTTAAGTCCTTCACAGAAATATGACACTTTTACTAATACTTTGAAATGCTCAAATAAAAAGCACTACTAAACAGTAATTAAATACCCTGTATCATTACCTTTTATAGTACCTATAGGCAATTTGAGTGTATTTTTTTTTCAGTATACAGGGATATGCTCAGTTAAAAAGCAAAATCATTATAAGACTGATTGGTCTCAACATTTTCTAAGCAGAAATTTAATATTTTTTAAATTCTCATTCAAGTCAGCCTGCTCAGAAAATGCACAAAGTTCAACATATTCAGCTGTTTTAAAGTTACCTGAAAAGGGGAAAATAATGCACTTTCTTGTTCTAGAATAAAAAAGAATTGCAAAAAGCCTGTACATAATTTAAAAACAGCTTACATTTATAACTTCAGGCTCTCTAAGTGTTGATTATTCAGTAGGAAACAACTGCTTAGCTAAATTTGAAAGCTACCAAAAAAAAATCCTATTATGAAAATTGTTTCCCTCTTACAAGGCTGACTCCTTATATTTTTGAAATGTATGCAAAATCTCAAGGTGTGACCCAAATTTTAGTCCCAAGCACTTCCAAAAGGATGCTAAATGTTTCTCAGAAGATCCTCTTGTTAATCTACACGTCAGAGTATAATCAGGCAGAGGAAACCTCTTAGATAAGGATATCATGTTCAGAAAAAGGCCAATTTCAGGAGTGGTTTTTCTTCAAATAGATCTGAAGATGGAAGCCCTTTTTTCATCTTCTTGTAGCAACTCAAAGTGAACAGCTTTTACTTTTTCTGGGGAAATTCTCTGGCGTGTCTGAGAATAGGAAAGGGAAGAAACTGCCATTAGTCAGATACTCTAAGATCACAATAGTAGTTTTAGGGTCTCATCTATTCTAGATTAACTCTCTACTTTCTCAAGATCAACCTCTCAACCGTAACTCTGGCATTAGAATTTGATCTCAGGAGCACACTTAGGGCACCTTCAGGGCAAGCATTTGGCACCTAAGGCCCAATTTGGTGCTCCCAACTTGCCTCACTGTGAACCTCCCTCCCCCAGGTTCAGCAAAAGCACTCCTATGAAATACGAAGTTGATTGGCTCAAGCTACAGTTACACCTCCTCCCACCAAAGATCCGCCTCCCAGCCATCAAAGAGAGAACTTCT
The DNA here is from genome assembly GCA_006410615.1 of Neotragus moschatus. NCBI lineage: Eukaryota > Metazoa > Chordata > Mammalia > Artiodactyla > Bovidae > Neotragus > Neotragus moschatus. The sequence goes on from SJYA01000589.1 coordinate 178,505, forward strand.
CTACGAAAGAGTTGCACAAGTTCTAGAAATTAGAATGGAGCCCATCAGCAGAAAATTCCAATGTTCTGGGTACTCATAGCAGCCTTTAAAGAGGGGTACGAGGCACAGTTCGCTAAACAGATCTCCTAGGGCCCTTCTACTCTGTGGGAAACAGGGAGAGAGGAACAGGCAGGAACGTGGGGAACAGGCAGAGAGGAGCCAGAGTCAGGGCTGGCCCAGCAAGGGCAGGGCTCATGTCAGTGGTTTCTTAGGCTGCTAGATCCAAGTACAGCCATCCTGATCTATGGCAAATTCATTCTCTTCCTCAGAAGTCCTTGTCCATCTCTCTCTGCTTTCTCATTTTCCCTACGAGGGATACTTTTGGAACCTTTGTAAGACACTGGCTTCCTCTGAACAAAGTTTACTCCTTCATGGTTTGTATAGGAAACCTACATTCAGATCATTTGGCTGAGCAGTATTTTAAAAATAACATTAAACACAGTTATACATGCACACAATGACTTGTAATATGCTTCTTGTCATCATAAGGCAATGGTGAGCAGCCGAGAGTCACATCGTCTTGGTTTAAAACACTGAGGATGCTGTTGTGTACATTAAGGTTGACTGACCGTAAGAGAGCCATGCACCCATTCCTGTGATTCAGTATCTTCATTTGCAGAATAAAGAAAATAGTGTCTATTCCACCAGACTCACACGAAGATAAACCAAGTCACAAATGTAAAGTACATGAAATAGTTTCAAGGAAACAGCAGGTACTCGGTAGAGGATGGTTGCTTACCACCATCATTATCATCACTATCACCATCAGCTAAGGCAGTGAATCTCAGCATTGCTTGCTAATTAGAATTAGCTTGGGAAGCTTTTAAAAAGACAGAATCTCAAACCAACTAAGTCAAAACTTTAGGAGTAAGACCCAAATATCAACAAAGACCCAAACATCAAACCAACCAAGTCAAAACTTTAGGAGTAAGACCCAAATATCAACAAAGACCCAAACATCAAACCAACCAAGTCAAAACTTTAGGAGTAAGACCCAAATATCAACAACGGTTAGTCTCATAACCAAGACAACTTTTGCCATTTTTTGTCCAGTTTCATGACACCGCCCTATTAATCAGGCCCACATTTATTACGTATCTGTTATGGGTCCCTGGATTGTCCTCCATACTATTTTGTTATCAGTATTTACTAAGCACTTACTCTCCACGCACTGAGCTGGATCTGTGATGTATAGGCATAGGTAACCCATGTAAGATACAAGCCCTTACCATGGGGAAAGAAACAATTTACAGAGATAACAGATAAGTGAATACATATAAACACTGTGAAATTCCCATTAAGGAATAAATGGTGACACAGAGGGTAACTGCAAACACGTTAGGGGAGCAACTCAAGCCCCAATGGTCAAGGAAGGTCTCCATTTGTTTCTCCGCCCTGGAAAGCGTGTTAGAATCTTGCAGCATCCTGGACACCACCCTGGTCCTATTCAGAATCTGCATTTTATGTTCCTCGTAATCCAACTTCAACAATTATAAACGCATGGCCAAGGTTTCTTTTATAGCCCTTGCTCTAATTATTTTGAAGCAAATCGTCAGCATCTTATAAGCATATCTATAAATATTTTAGTGTGTATCATCAAAGATAAAGCGTCTTCTCCTAGGCTTTTAATTTGAGTAACTGAGTAGATGCAGATACTGTTTAATGAGACGTAGAAAAGAGAGAGAGAAGTTGACAGAGTGTTTGTGGAGACCGTGGTAGGAAATGAGAGGATGAGAGTTATCCTTTAGACACTTATCAGGCAATCCGTAGAGCTGCAGGAAAGTGGGAGGATGTATGATCCAGGAGATCAGAAGAACCTTCTCTGTCAGGGATACACACCCAGGAGTCATCAATATCTAGGTGGTATTTAAACCTGTATGACAGATATGAAAGAGAAAATAAACCGAGAGTAAAGGAAGTCTAGGCCCAGGCACTGGAGCATTTAGACGACAGGAGCAGGGCAGAGAAGAACCCGGAGACACCAGACCAGTCAGACTAGAAGATGGTCTTCCCTGGTGCCAGCTGTTAAGAATCAGCCCTCCAATGCAGGGCACGTGGGTTCGATCCTTGGTCAGGGAAGTAAGATCCTACATGCTACGGGGAAACTAAGGTTATGGAGCCCATACACCACAACTGCAGAGTTTGGGTGCTGCAATGAAAGATCCCCATGACACAACTAAGTCCTGACAAAGTCAAAGAAATAAATACATATTAAATATATATATATATATATATATATATATTTAATCAAAGTAGAAGGCAAAGGAGTACGGAGCTGTCTGTAGGGTCTAACACAAGAGAAGGATTCTAAGAATGACTGCTACATGATACTGAATGATGCAAAACAGAGTGAATCCATACTACTATCTGTTGGATTTGGCAACTGGAAACACTGATGAAGAGGTTTATACAGAGAGGCCACAAACCAAAATGAAATTGTGGTTCGATTAAGAGGCCAACAGTAATTCCTCAGAGTTGCAGTACCCTACAAATGAGTCCAGCCCCATCATGTGGTATGTGGAAAACACCAAAGGTTTTGAATTATCTCCTTTTTTTAACATAAACTGGATGAAAGAATGACAAAAATGCAGATGAAATGGGAGAACATAAAAATAATCAATATAGACAACTCTCACGAGACATTTTCCCATGGAAGGAGCAAAATAATGAGACGTGAGCTGAGAAAGTTTATGGTGTCAAGTAGAGATTTGTGCTCTTAACCGTTCCTTTTTGATTTATTAGCTTTTCTTTACTTTATGGATGAGAGATAGTTGTAGCATCCGTATCCTGAGGGGAACGATTATGGAGAGAAGAGTTTTGCAATGCAGAAAAAGAACAGGAGCCGCAGAAACCTTAAGTCTCTAAGAGTGAAAACAGGCAAGGGATTCTGAGCCCAAGTATGGGATTGGACTGAAAAGAACTGGCTTTGTTTTCTTTCCATTGGATCCAGAGGAACAAGTCAAAGGTTCTGCACCTGTGCGCTGGCAAATCTGCAAATCAGGGTGGGGGAAGGTGAGGGTGGTTGTCTCTTGCAATTCTGTTTTCACTGAAATGTCAGAAAAGTGGTCAAGTGTAAAAGAGTGGGAATGACATCTTATTAGGAAGAGGTAGAAGGCAATGGCACCCCACTCCAGCACTCTTGCCTGGAAAATCCCATGGATGGAGAAGCCAGGTGGGCTGCAGTCCATGGGGTCACCAAGAGTTGGACATGACTGAGCGATTTCACTTTTTTAATTTTTTTTTACTTTACAATACTGAATTGGTTTCACTTTCATGCATTGGAGAAGGAAATGGCAGCCCACTCCAATATTCTTGCCTGGAGAATCCCAGGGACGGGGGAGCCTGGTAGGCTACCATCTATGGGGTCTCACAGAGTCGGACACGACTGATGCGACTTAGCAGCAGCAGCAGCAGCACACTGGCCTGCGATATGGAGTGTCCATTTGAAACTACCTGCTCAAGATTTTAAAGTGAAATCAGTCACACCAGGTTGTGTGACTTTCTTCAGAAGAAAATATAAACTGCACGAATGTTGTTCATCAGTTGCTAAATTGTGTCTGACTCTTTGCAACCCCATGGACTGCAGCCCACCAGGCTCCTCCGCCTAGGACTAACAATTGGTTACAGTTTGGAGAATAGAAATACAAACTGTTGTGTATGCCTTGAAATCTTGCTTTTTCTTCCATCTGAGGACTCTAAGACTTAGTTCAATGCAGAATCTGGTTACACTGAGCACGACTCACACCACATTCAGCAAAAGACATTCACTAATCCCTTCTCTGACTCCACTGAGGCTGGTGTCCAGTGGGTGGTTTGGCTTGCAAGCAGATTACTGGGATTACTGGTGATTGTGTGGGTGAGACTTATCCGGTCACACAGGTCCCACCCGAGCTTACAGGGGTTGATTCCAGCTGGCGTCCACAGGCATACAATGTGAGTCACGACCATTGCAGAGAAAATGCCAAAGGGGTTCCTTTGAACAGGGGGCTAAAATCAATGGTTGAAATCATAAGAGTTAGTCTGGTAACTCTCAGAGAAGCAAGGGACTAATTCAAGTATTATTTTTAAAAAGGGGAAACTAGAGAAGTGAAATTGCTATAGAAAGTTTTCCGGGTTTTGTTAACATAAGTGAAGTTTAAAAACTCAAAATTTCAGTGCCCTTTTGAAAAGTGATATTAACAAATAGAATGTATGTCTCTTTTTGTGATTCCATCAGTAGTTGAAATATACTTTTGATACATTTTCCTTGTAACTATGCACTATTAAGCTAGCATAACGGCATAAATATCTGATAATAAGGCTTTATAAGATTTAAAATAAATTCTGGTGTTGAACATTCACTCTCAATTGTATATTCCATTTACAGCATCATCATACTGTTGAAAAGATTCTTAAAATACTCCAGAACCACAAATATTGAAATCTTAGCTACTTTAATATGCATGAATGGTAAGACTCATGAACAGATTTGAAAATATGCCTCCATTTGATTATTTTTATGTGCTTTAGGAAAAACTAATATACATTATTTAATTTCCACATCCCTTCTGATCCTAATTAAGAGCCCAGCAGATATGCTTGTATTGTAAGCATCAATTAAAAAGGTTCAGGTCACATTAGCTATACATTTATTCCGCTACATCAAAGGCTTCATACTAAGGACATGCTCTTCCTTTAAATCCTTCCTCACAGTTAAACTGAATTTTTAATGGTAATGTGACTTCTTGTGAATATCTTCCTTGCCATTCCCTTCTCTGAACTATTTCAGTGTATTTTTATATGTGTAAAGGTAATTTGATCTTTTAATAGCAAGAAGATAAAGCAGATTGGATGAAGAGACCTTAAATGTATCTAGAGATAACTGAGATTGCTTACATTTGTAAATTAAGTTCTGGTAAAATAAAATAAATGGGTTTCATCAGTTCACTTCAGTTCAGTCACTCAGTCATGTCCAACTCTTTGCAACTCCCTGGACTGCAGGCTTCCCTATCCATCACCAACTCCTGGAGCTTACTCAAACTCAGGTCACTTGAGTCGGTGATGCCATCCAACCAGCTCATCCCCTGTCATCCCCTTCTCCTCCTGCCTTCAACCTTTCCCAGCATCAGAGTCTTTTCCAATGAGTCAGTTCTTTGCATCAGTATTGGAGTTTCAGCTTCAACATCAGTCCTTCCAGAGAACACTCAGGACTGATTTACTTTAGGATGGACTTGTTGGATCTCCTTGCACTCCAAAGGACTCTCAAGAGTCTTTCTTCTCCAAAACCACAGTTCAGAAGCATCAATTTTTCAGTGCTCAGCTTTCTTCATAGTTCAACTCTCACATCCATACATGACTACTGGAAAAACCATAGCTTTGACTAGATGGACCTCTGTTGGCAAAGTAGTGTCTCTAATTTTAATATGCTGTCAAGATTGGTCATAGCTTTTCTTCCAAGGAGCAAGCATCTTTTAACTTCATGGCTGCAGTCACCATCTGCAGTGATTTTGGAGCCCCCCAAAATAGTCTGTCACTGTTCTCTTTATTTCCCCATCTATTTGCCATAAAGTGATGGGACCAGATGCCATGCTCTTAGTTTTCTGAATTTTGAGTTTTAAGCCAACTTTTTCACTCTTCTCTTTCGCTTTCACCAAGACACTCTTTGCTGCTGCTGCTGCTCCTAAGTCGCTCAGTCGTATCCAACTCTTAGTGACCCCATGGACTTCAGCCTACCAAGCTGCTCCGTCCATGGGATTTTCCAGGCAAGAGTACTGGAGTGGGGTGCCATTGCCTTCTCTGAAGAGGCTTTTTAGTTCCTCTTCACTTTCTGCCATAAGGGTGATGTCATCTGCATATCTGAGGTTATTGATATATCTCCCGGCAATCTTGATTCCAGCTTGTGCTTGATTCCAGCCCCGTATTGTGCATGATGTACCCTGCATATAAGTTATATAAGCAGAGTGACAATATACAGCCTGACATACTCCTTTCCCAATTTTGAACTATTATTCCAAGTCCAGTTCTAACTGTGGTTCTTGACCTGCATACAGGTTTCTTAGGAGGCAGTATGGTGGTCTGGTATTCCTATCTCTCGAAATATTTTCCAGTTTGTTGTGATGCACACAGTCAATTACTTTAGTCAATGAAGCAGAAGTAGATTCTTTTTCTGGAATTCTCTTGCTTTTTTTATGATCTCATGGATGTTGGCCATTTGATCTCTGATTCCTCTGCCTTTTCCAAATCCAGCTCGTACATCTGGAAGTTCTTGGTTCATGTACTGTTGAAGCCTAGCTTGATGGTTTCCATATAAACCTTGGATAATCTGCTATTCTGGAAATCATTTATAATACAAAGAAATGACACTGATTGCACTAACTAGAAAGAAACAGATATCTGTGAAGTTTTTTTTTGACTCTATACATGGCTTTCTGCTCATTACTTACTCAAAGTGCAGATACACTCAGTGTAAAGATGGGCACGGACACATTAGGAATGGATCTTTAAGGAAGCTTTCTAATAGAGACTGTTTATTACATGTGCTCTTTTCACTCATTCTGTCCTCAACTAGGACCTTTTGCATTGATTGCATAAAGGCAAATCTTCTTTCCAATCACTTTTATTTCTCTCCAGCTTTTCTCATTAGAGAGTCACATTTCAAATTTTTATATGTGTAATTTAAAAAAAATTATAAAGGAATTAACATTTGCATACATAATGCTGTAAAATAGCTAACAAATTATATGTAAAAAAACATATATTTGCATCTGTATATGTATATGAAAAATTACATTTTCACAGTGTGCTTATAGTCAAAGTAGCAAAAGCATTCCTATAAAAAGTCTACAATCATTACTCTTAAATATTTTACTGTAGGTAATAGTTACTGCATATGTACAGACAAAATGATGAAATAGCACATGCACACAGAAAATGGGTGAAGCAGAATTATACAATTATAATAATAAAATAGCATGATTACCTACTCAGAAAACTGAAAAGCAGTAGAGTGATCATTATTATATCTTATAAGAATATTCATTATGATGCTTAATATAAAATTAAAATTTTAGTAATTGTTAGCTATTGGATACTAACTATATTCACAACTTCAACATAATTAAGGAAAAATACTGTTTATAGGATAGCGACTATCAAGTTTTAAAATTTACAAGGGCACAGATCTATGTAAGGATACTTTAAAGCTTTACTGAAATACATAAAGAGTCTTGAAAAACAGATTTTTCCATTTGGGGTATGATTTAGTATTATAAAGTAACAATTGTCATCAAATTATTCTGTGAGTTTACTCATTTCCCATACAAACATTAGGCAGTTCTGTTTGTCTTATTTTTGTTTTTGAACCTGTCAAACTAACACTAAAACTTATATGGAAATTTTAACATTTAAAAAAGGAAAGAAAAGGATTAAAGAGTTATAACCAGCACTACTACATATTTAAGAATATTTTAAGATTACATTAATTCACAGTTTGCTACTGGTGGCTGAACAGACCAAAAACATTGATCCAAAACATGAAGTCCTCAAATGCAACAAAGTGCACAGATATTTGCTAATTTGGTAATACTGATGGCATTTAAGATCATTAAGAGAAAATAAATTTTTCAGAAAATGCGCTCTATGTAACTAGAGAGCAGTCTAGATGAAAAATGACAAAACAAAATGAAAGCAAAGTTGAAGTTCTACATCACTTCTTATTCAAGAATAAACCCAGACAGAGCAAGGATTTAAACGTGACAATAAATAAAAATACACAAAAATCATGACTTAGGAAAAGCTTTTTGAAACATCACCCCAAATCCAGAGGCTAAGAGAGACAATACCAATGTAGAATATAAACATTAGCAATCTGTGGATGTCAAAATCTATAAACAAAGTAAAGATAAATAATAGCCTGTGAACAGTGTGGTATATTACAAAATCCTTGTTTTCTTAACAAGGAAGAGGCTCCAAAATCAGTAAAAGAAAAACTCACTAGCAGTCAATAAAGAAATGGGTGAAAAATGAACTACAAGTAAATAAATGGCTCTTAAGTCAATTCTCTTTGCTCTATTACATTCATACGTAGGTAAATATTTATTTAAAATATAAAATTATTTTCCAGAATTCATACAGGTAAAAACTATAAATTTCCTTTTGGTAATAATGTGTAGATACAGTAACTGTAATAAATTTTGGGTGGAAACATAAATTCCTATAATTTACTGAAGGATAATTCTGCAGCACCTATCAAAACAGGGCTCATACCATTGACCTTAAATGGTATGTTTATTAGAACATATCCACAGATATCGGAGAAGGAAAGGACAACCCACTCCAGTATTCTTGCCTGAGAATTCCCATGGACTGAGGAACCTGGAGGGCTACAGTCCGTGAAGTCACAAAAGAGCTGGACGCAACTTAGTGACAAAACAACACTAGCAACAATCCACAGATGTATATTCTTGCCACAATTTTTTAATTCCTGCAACTCTATTGTACAAGATATCAGAAAATGTCTAAATGGCCATCAGAAAGAGAGGAAACTGCTGGTGGGAAGGAAAACAAGGGTTCAGGGTTTAAATATGGCAAAGAGACATTTTCACTAAATTGTTCTTTTTGCTGTATGATATTTTAACAACCACACATATTACCTCTTAAAACACACACACACACAAACACACACATGCATACACATAGACTAATAATACTGATTTAGGAAAGTAGCCCCATGGGAGAGTGAAAAGTGGAAAGGGCATATAATAAAGCCAAGAGTGAGACTGACTCAGAAAATATGAAAATTCATCCTGTGAGGTATATTTTTGCAAAAGGTGGGACCCAAAATACATTGGTAAGGGCATAGCCATATATACAAATTCGTGTCGATAAGATTTAAAATTTTTTTTTTCTGAAAGAAGAACTGTGTGTGACATGGAAGCTCTCAGATGGAGTAGAAGCCACATAATACACTTAATAGTATCCTTACGTTAGAAAGTGACATAATTGACCAAAGCTCGCTTTTTATAAAATGTCCTTTATCATTCCAAAGCGTATCTCAGATTTAAAAACACATACTTTATAGGATATTGTTACAATGGATCCCAGGCTTTCTGACTTTACCGCTTAATTCAGTGATACAATTTTGAATGTCTACAAGCTAGGAAGAATGGCATGGGTGTTATTTTTCTCCACTGAGAAACTGAGTGACATTGTACTCTCTGACAATATAGTAATTCTATGTTCTAGGTAAATGCAGAGCTGCAAAAATCAGCAAAACCAGGGGAGAGGAGAATGATTTGTTTGTGAAAACTGAAGAGCCACTAGGACATTTATCTCAATGAAAGCCACTGCCTTCTTGCATTTGTATCATGTCAGGTTCGTACACCTTGTAAAACTCTCTAGCATAAATTGACATTTTGTTTTTGACTGGAACAGCAATGCTGAGCAGCAAGGGAAGCTATTATTATGAATGAAGAACTTGCTTTGTGTGATTAGGTCAGTGTCAAAGGAACCAGTAAATGGCAGAGCCAGCTATGAGAAACCGAGACAGCATATTAAAAAGCAGAGACATCACTTTGCTGACCAAGAAAACTGTGGTGCTGGAGAAGACTCTTAACAGTTTCTTGGACTGCAAGGAGGTCAGATCAGTCAATCCTAAAGGAAATCAACCCTTAATATATACTGGAAGGTCTGATGCTGATGCTGAAGCTCCAATACTTTGGCTACCTGATGGGAAGAGCCCACTCTTTGGAAAAGACCCTCATGCTGGGCAAGACTGAAGGCAGGAGGAGAAGGGGTCAACAGAAGATAAGTTGGTTGGATGGCATCATCCACCCAACGGACATGAGTTTGACCAAACTCCAGGAGATAGTGTAGGACAGGGGAGCTTGGCGTGCTGCAGTCCACGGGGTTGAAAAGAGTTGGACACGACCGAGCAACTTTCACTTTCATATAATGCATAAATATGTACTCGCTCAGTGTTTTTGCTTTTTTTTTTTTTTTTTCCTATTTACTTTTTCTTCCTCTAAATCTGATTAACTCTTTTATGCTTTCTGGTAACCTTTTTTTTTTTTGCTTGGCTGAGATTTTGGATCCCAGAGGAATATGGAGTCAAAAAGGATGCACACACCTATCCACCCCCACCCTTCACACACACAGAGACAGAAAATATGTGCAAGGATAGAACATAAATGATCACTTGGGGAGAAAGGGAGATACTTGGAATCACTCTGCAGTACATATAAAACTGAAGCAACATTTAAAATCAACTATACTTCAATAAAAATACAGCAGAGTTCAGTATTTTATAATAACCTACACGGGAAAAATCTGGAAAAGAATATACATGTATGTGTGTATGTGTATATGTGTGTATACACATATGCATGTATTCATGTGTGTGTGTGTATGTGTGTGCGCTCAGTTGTGTCTGATTCTTCGTAATCCCAAGGACTGTAGCCCACAAGGCTACCCTGTCCTTGGGATTTTCCAGGCAAGAATACTGGAGTGGGCTGCCATTTCTTTCTCCAGGGGATCTTCCTGACCCATGAATCGAACCCACATCTCTAGTCTCCGGTGTTACACGCAGATTCTTAGCCAGTGTGCCACTGGGTTTGCCCACGTGTATATGTGTATATACAAGACTGAATCACTCTGCTGTGCATATAAAACTGAAGAAACATTTTAAATCTACTATACTTCAGTAAAAAATATGAAAGGAGTAACAAGAAGAGAAAATGATATCTAATATACAGACATTCCTGAGAACACAAAGCAAGAGATAATCAGGAAATGAAAGATTCAGCCTTTGAAGGAGGAGAAACTTTTCTTACTCATAGGAGAGCAAAGAAGACAGGTGGAGAGAACTTTGGCCCGTTGGTCTTTAGTCTGCTTTCCTTAAGGTGGGTATCAAGACAATGTTCAGATTATAATAAATCACAAATTCATGACAAATACATTTCATCACATAATGACATTCTCCACATAATGATACTCACATATATTATTATAGACCTCTGTTAGTACTAAGGAAGAAAATGCAATCATATCTGTCTTACATTTAAAGTTTTAATAGATATATTAGAAGGATAAAAAGATAAGCAAGCTATGTTCAGAATAGACTGAGGGGTATAAGATAGTTTAGTGATGAAAATATTTAATTCAGTAAAAATAAAATTAAAAGTCTGAAAGGACTGTGTGAACTCTTAAACCTTATAGACAGGAAGATTTCTGTCACGAACACGTGCGTACCTGCTTTATCCTCAATGCCAGATTGCAAGCATCCTAAGAGAGAAAACTTCATTTTCTATCTATCTTCTATAATACATTCTATAATGCATCAGTGTCATATACAGCCTTTATATTCTTACACCAAAGAAACCGTTATTTGATAGATAAATCTACCAAAGACTTATATGTTTGTGTGTTTCCTGAATCATACAGGCATGAAATGAAATAACCATATTGGTTCTTCCACTTACAAACAGAGAAGGTTGTTTAACATAAAGTAAGTTTAACAATCATTATTCTATGACTTTTCCATGAAGATTAAACAGCCCATATAAAGCACAAGGTACAACATATAGCCCATGGTAAACTTGCCATAAATGTAAGTAATCATCACTTAGTAGTCTTCATCAATTGATTTATAAGTTGATCAAATGATGATCACCTTGCCTAAAGGAAGAAACCACGCACTTCCTTTCAAAACACTGGAGGTGGGAATATTCTGGATGTTCACTGCATCTCATATAATGCTATAGTGTCTGGTCATTCTCAAAGCAGCTACTCATACTTTTAAGTACTTCCTAAGTTTGAAATTAACTACCGCATAGTTGTTCATGGTAAGAGACAACTGAGAAAGCTTACATCAAGTTTGGTTGCATGATTTGACCTGACAAAATGTCCACATCTGTCTAAAAATGGACTCGACGTTTCCTATCAGCTTTATGTCACTTTCCAAAAGTAGATCTGTGACAGAAGACTCCAGATTAGGAGCTGTGAGCCACAGCCCTCCCTGTGAAGTACAATGGCTCTCTCAAAAAAAGGACACATCTTGGCTCCAAACTGCTTTTCACAATTCTTACATTCAGTACGTGATTGAAATAAAGATCCACTTAGACTCCAGTCTCACTGCAGATAAATAAGTGACGAGCAAAATCTCCAAAACAGGTGGAGCTCCTGATGGACGAACAAGCTGAATACATAAAGTACGCATGAAAGACCAATTTTGAGCACACTTCCTAAATCCCTTTGTTCTTCTTGGGCACATCACGTGATGTCAAAAATTCTTTTGGTGGAGGAGTTTTCTTTGAAGTTTTCATGGGATATGTAGGTTTGCTTCAATTTATTGTTGTCTGAATAGTAATGTGGTACAAGACTCCTGCAGATTCAAAGCAACTGACTTACCTCATCCATACCTATGTGGTTTTTTTTTCAGGATAACTTTTATCAGAAAAAAAAGTGTTAGAAGTGCATTACAAAAATCTAAATGAATTTGTTATCCTGTGTCTAGAAAATTATCACATGATATTATTGGATACCTTGGCCATCGGATACAAAGAGCCGACTCATTAGAAAAGGCTCAGATGCTGGGAAAGATTGAAGGGAAAAGGAGAAAAGGGCAGCAGAGAATAAAATGGTTGGATGGCATCACTGACTCAATGGACATGAATCTGAGCAAACTCTGGGAGACAGTGAAGGACAGGGAAGCCTGACATGCTGCAGTCCACAGACACAACTTAGTGACTGAACAGTTATCGGATGAAAATAATTTTAGGAAAAACTTTCAGCACGAAATAGTTACTGTGTCAAAAAGTATGAAATAATTAAATCCAACAGAATATATGGTGTCACTTTTTTATATATGTAAATGACCATCAGTATGCAAATATCTACCTNATGCTACAGTCCACAGACACAACTTAGTGACTGAACAGTTATCGGATGAAAATAATTTTAGGAAAAACTTTCAGCACGAAATAGTTACTGTGTCAAAAAGTATGAAATAATTAAATCCAACAGAATATATGGTGTCACTTTTTTATATATGTAAATGACCATCAGTATGCAAATATCTACCTACCTGCCTACCTACCTACCCACCTGTCCATCTGCCTATCACCTGGTTCAGATTGAATTTCATGGTAAGAAAAATACTGAAAAGAAAATAAGACACCAGCATTAGTTCTTCAGTTAAAGTACAGCCCTGATGTAGGTCATAAGCATTTTTTAATTTACCATAAACAAGAATTGTTTTCTGGGTACTCAACACAGGAAGAGACACACAGAGATGCTTGCCAGGTTGTTCAGGACAGTCACCAACTTATTCCAAGGCTTATGTTTATTCTCAGCCCAAATTTAAACACTTATTTGGCAAACTTTCTCTCTTTGGAGTTCTGAGGAGAGCAGCTCATTCAATTTAAAGTTGTGTTATTAAATGAACACTCATGTCCTCACAATCCAGTGTTGTACACCAAACAGAAACTGGAATTGATCATGTGGTCGATTTAAACAACAAAACACAACTGACTCATGTTACTGTTATTAGTTTATTATTAGTTCATAGTTTCCTCATTTTTGCAGAAGGAGGTAAATACCACTATCTTAATCTAAAACAATTTCTTATAAAAATACAAATGTAGGCAAGTAGGGGAAAAACACTGAAACAAAACTGTACGTGTATGTGTGAATGCTTTAAAAAAGTGAGGTCCACTTTGGCACCTGGATGTGTAAATTAAAGACATAAGTGCCTCTATTCACAACAGCCAAGACATAAAGACAATCTAAATGTCCACTGACAGATGAATGGGTAAAGAAGGTGTAGAATATTACTCAGTTGTAAAAAGGACAAAATAATGCCACTTACTGCATCTTCCGCACAACTAGAGACCATCATACTAAGTTAACTAAGTCAAGTGGAGAGAAACAAACACCATATGATGTCACTTATATGTGGAATCTAAAATATGATACATATGAGCCTATGAAACCAAAACAGAATCACCAACGTGGAGAAAAGACTGGTGGCTGCCAAGGGTGAGCGCCAGGGGAGGAACGGATTGGGGATTAGGAGCGAGCAGATACAAACTAGTATACATAGAATGATAAACAACAAGGTCCTACTGCACAGCACAGAGAGCTATATTCAACATCCTATGATAAACCAGAATGGAAAAGAATATTTTTTAGAGAAGAAAAGAATGTATATATACATACGCATCTTTGCTATACAGCCAAAAATAACACAATGTTGTAAATCAACTATTGTTCAATTCCAAAACAAAACATATATGTACCTTCCTTTTATGCTTCTACAGATAGAAGTTTGCCAGTGTCCTAGCCTGGGCCATGCACTTAGTTTATTTGGGAATGCCATGCTGGGAGCGTGTACAAGGAATGAGGGAATCAAAGAGAAGGGAAACCAAGATGAGTTTCTATTATGAGAGATGGCTGCCATTGTGAGGGACAGATGTGTGATCTCTGGAACTTTCCCTGGATCCTTAGACAGACATTTCATCTGCAGGATCTGTACTGAGATGCTGTTAGGCTGCACCTGTGATAAGCTTTCCAATGACCGTATGAAACTGACCAACACAATATATATTGGCTGGAGTATCAAGTGGCTCCTTAAAAGGAATCCAGAAAAAGTTAAAACAAAAGATGCCACACTTATATAACTAGACTGAAACTATACAATAAATCATAAGATTGAATGCAAAACATACAGTTTCCAAAGAATATGGAATTTCTCTCATTTTACAATAAGAGCTTGTAAATTTGACAGCCACTCCATCAGAAAATTTTAAACCAGAAATCTCTCTGTTCTATAGGAAAAAATACAAACAAACACACACGTAACCTTTGAAAAATGGCACTGCTAAATTTTTAATTTCAAATCAGCTCCGCCAAATGAAGAACTGTTAAACTTCCTTTAAATTGCTTCAGTGTTGCACGCCTGTTAAGGAAAGAACACTGTCTTTCACTGCATTTTCCCTTACATAATCAGGCTGTGTCTAATCACCTGAGCGTCCTGATTAAAAGTTAATCAGGCTCTTGAAAAATTCCTTTCAAAAACGAATTGTACGTACAAGGAGTTCTCATTAGGAAAAATCTATACCAGTCACACAAAGAAGTCCTTTGACNTGTTCTATAGGAAAAAATACAAACAAACACACACGTAACCTTTGAAAAATGGCACTGCTAAATTTTTAATTTCAAATCAGCTCCGCCAAATGAAGAACTGTTAAACTTCCTTTAAATTGCTTCAGTGTTGCACGCCTGTTAAGGAAAGAACACTGTCTTTCACTGCATTTTCCCTTACATAATCAGGCTGTGTCTAATCACCTGAGCGTCCTGATTAAAAGTTAATCAGGCTCTTGAAAAATTCCTTTCAAAAACGAATTGTACGTACAAGGAGTTCTCATTAGGAAAAATCTATACCAGTCACACAAAGAAGTCCTTTGACTTATTTTTCATCTCGAAAAACAATTATATGTGATTCTCATGATTCAAACGGTTACAATCTCCACCCTAAGTTCCACTAAATTTTCAGTGCACACATTCCTAATCAGCAGTCACATATTTTATTTTTAAAAGCCTCCTGCTTTTAAAGCAATGGAGAATTAGGTAGAAATGGTGGAGGAAATACTGGTGGGCGGTGAAAAGCCTGAAGTTCTGCTCTAAGGCCTGTGAGCCCCTAGGCACACACAGCTGGGAACCTGAGTTCTCTGAACCTTGTCACTTACTTACTGGTGAGTAACTAAATTAGTTTCTAACTCAAGAATCTGGGTTTGGAGCCAGGCTGACTGCTCAGATTTTATCTCCAGGAATTAAGAGGATTTGTGATTTGGGGCAAGTCACTCCTCTGAGTCATTGAGACTCAGAGGAGTCTCAGTTCCATCAGTTACTGACTAAACACTAAAAATACTGATTCAAAGTTTTTGAGAAATAATTGAAATAATATACATAAAGCATTTGTCATAGAGAGTGATTCATTTTAAACAGTATTAGCTGTTTCTCATTCTTTGCCCTTCTCCAGAATGTAGAGCAAAAGCCCAGTGGCCAAAGTTCTCAGACCAGCCTCTCACACATCTTTGCTCAGAGATGCTAAGTAAGGAAGGTCCCTCCTCCGTCTAAGGCTGAAGTTTCCTTTTCTTTTGCGAACCCTCTCTTGCTTTGTCTCCTCAAAAAGGCTAATATATTGATACTGTTTTCCTTCTGCATCCTCAAAGGCTCTCTTTTCTCTCCTCAGCATCTTGCTGTGGTCGTTGTTCAGTCGCTAAGTTAGATCCAACTCTTTGAGACCCTACGGCCAAGTTCCTCTGTCCTCCAATAACTCCCAGAGTTTGCTCAAACTCAAGTCCATGGCGTTAGTGATGCCATCTTGCCATCTCATCTTCTGTCGTCCCCTTCTCCTCCAAGCTTCAGTCTTTCCCAGCATCAGGATCTTTCCCAGTGAGTCGGCTCTTTAAATAAGGTGGCCAAAGTGCTGGAGCTTCAGTTTCAGCATCAGTCGTTCCAATGAACATTCAAGGTTGATCTCCTTTTTTTTTTTTTACTGTTTGCTTTTCTTTATTTTATTTTATTTTTTTACTTTACAATACTGTATTGGTTTTGCCCTACATTGACATGAATCCGCCACAGGTGTACATGAATTCCCAACTCTAACCCCCCTCCCACCACCCTCCCATATCATCTCTCTGGGTCATCCCCGTGCACCAGCCCCAAGCATCCTGTATCNATTTTCTAGGCAAAAATACTGGAGTGGGTAGCCATTCCCTTCTCCAGGAGATCTTCTCAACCCAGAGACTGAACCTGGGTCTCTTCTATCTCCTGCAACGGCAGGCAGGTTCTTTACCACTAGCATCACCTGGGAAACCCCACAGATATCAATGCAAATATTTAGGATCTAATACACGACACTCAAAGTTCTAAGCAACAGATATGCAGTAGTCAAAAAAATACATAAGAGTCCTCCTCTCAGGTACCTATATGCCAGTGGAAACTGGATAAATGCATACATAATTAAACAAATACACCCTGGAGGCTGAGAAAAAGCTAATGATAAATCTAAAGGAGATGACAGGTGAAGTCATATTGGCAGAGGGTGGAAAAGTGCGTGGAGCTACCAATTTGAAATCACTGGTCAGGGTATACTTCATATGAAGACTGTATTTGAGCAAAGACAGTAAGAAGCTGCAACTGTCACGCAGCTAGCGGTAGAAAGGTGCTGCAGGCAGAGGAAAGAGCAAACGAGGCAGAAACGTGGGGAGCACGTTGGAGAGACAGCTAGGGGTTGTTTATGGGTGAAGCTGGGTGACCATGTCAGTGAACTGAAGCTGGCCTGAGAGGGGTAGCAGAGTGACCACAGGCTGGACCTTACAGGCCTGAGGATGACGAGAAAGCCATTGGTAAGCATTCACAAGAGCAGGGACATGATCTAACACTGGGGGTATAAAGTATAAAGGACTTCCCTGGTGGTTCAGACGGTAAAGTGTCTGCCTACAATGAGGGAGACCTGGGTTCAATCCCTGGGTCGGGAAGATCTCCTAGAGAAGGAAATGGCAGCCCACTCCATTATTCTTGCTTGGAAAATCCCATGGACAGAGGAGCCCGGTAGGCTACAGTCCATGAGGTCGCAAAGAGTCAGACATGACTGAGCAACTTCACTTTCACTTTCCGGCTATTGTCTTCAACACAGACTGAAATGAAACATTGGCAGGAAGAGAAGGGAGATTGGAGATCCATTCTCCTGCATAAGGGAGAGAAGAAGGAAGCTACTGCATTCACTGAGCAAAAGGACATGCTTCCATATCATGTAGAAAAATGTCAGTGTAGAAACAAAGGGGCAAATAATTAGGGGGTATTCATCTGAGGAAGTTCTCTGCTGATACTTTCTGGGGTAAAGCATGCAAGAACATCACATGAGCATAAGGATTACAGAGAGATGTTTAGATGAAAGGAAATTCCAGATCTGAGGGAATCAATTACTTCAAGTGTTATAAACATACAAACATGAACAAAGGCTAACAGAGGAAAAGCAATGATGTCAAAAATATTTGACTGGCAGAAAATAAAATAAAAACTTAAGAAATAGAGAAGATGGCCTTGATTATATATGTAGTGGTAATTATTTACAAAACCAATGAAAATGTTGAAAAGGTCAGCTATTTGGCTCATTCAAATGAATTATTAGTTTGAAAATGATGGTCAAAAAATAGCATTGAAACATGTACAATATCATATATGAAACTAGTCGCCAGTCCAGGTTCGATGCATGATACTGGATGCTTGGGGCTGGTGCACTGAGACGACCCAGAGGGATGGTACAGGGAGGGAGGAGGGAGGGGGGTTCAGGATGGGGAACACGTGTATACCTGTTGCGGATTCATGTTAATGCATGGCAAAACCAATACAATACTGTAAAGTAATTAACCTCCAATTAAAATAAATACATTTATATTTTATAAAAATTAAACTTAAATAAAATTAAAAATTTTTAACCTCAAAAAATCAACATGAAGAACGTTTATGGGAAGAATTTCTTACACTTTATGCAATTAGTAAAGATCACACATTTGTCTTACTCTTACAAGGATTTCAGGATAAAGACTGAATTTGAGGAAAACATTAACAAGGATGAAATACATATTTGAAGTAAGATTTTAAAATAAAATGAAAACATCATAGACTATTAAAGTATTCCTCACATGGAAGAATTTTGATTATCAAAATTGTCAAAGACTAGATATATTATTTTCTTTGAATTCAGTTGTCAGTGTTTATAATTAATCCATCAAAGATGATGTTGGTTTGTTTTTTAAATAGATTTTATCACTCTTTCTAGAACTAAAGGAGTAAACCCATGTTCCAATGATAATAAAATAGTTTTGAGGGAAGAAAAGAAATTTATTATTCAGTTTGATTAGAGCAGGGCTTCGCACGTGGCGCTAGGGGCATAGAATCTGCCTGCCAATGGAGGAGACTCAAGAGATGCAAGTTCAATCCCTGGGTCAGGGAGATACCTGGAGAATGAAATGGTTACCCCACTCCAGTATTCTTGCCTGTGAAAGAATTCTCCCCTCCCATGGGCAGAGGAGTCTGGCAGGCTACAGACCATGGAACTGCAGAGTCAGACACAACTGAGTCACTGAACATTCAGCTTGATTATATATTTTATGTACCAAATCTATTCTTAATAACTTTTAGGCTCATTTCTAAAGATCGAATTTACTTTCAAAGATTATAGACTTTCCATACTTAAGATAATAAAAAGGCATATGACACAGATTTAAAAAGTAATTATTAAAGAAACAGTTTCAATTAGTGTTTAAATCAGTTATAGCCTTGTAGAAATAAGTATGCAAACTCTGTAGATTATTAAGAAAGACATATTTTGAAATTATTAAAATTATGATTTTTGTAATGTTTCATTGTAACTCTGGTCATATTTATAATTAAAGTAAAGATACAATAAGACAATTCAATTGAAAAACTGTGACGCCACATTATGAACACTACACAGCATGAAAACACATGGAAAAGCAAAGAACACACCACTGATGTGATGATGTATAAACCAAATACCAAAAACCTGATTGAAAATATGGACTGTCAAATTCTGAATCTGAGCCCCAACTCTGTCATTTCCTAACTCTGAGACCTTGAAAACTTACTTAATCTTCTGAAGTCTTCCTTTTGGCTCTATTTTGACACTTGCCAGCACACACCAGTGTTTGGCAAATTCTTTTAAGTTCACCCAAATAAATAAACTTGTTTTAAAGCATGAGAAAATGATACAGAATTTACTGAAGCTTTCATAGAGGAGAATAGAGATGGTGATTTTATATCACCTGCCACACAGTAAAGAAGATAAAATCCCTTTTGGAACACAGTACCCCTTCCTTGCTGACATCCAAGCAGTAAAGTTCAGAAAAACCAAAATGATGCTAACAATCAAGATAAAGTCATGTGGAAAGCATTCAACTCACAAAGAGTATAAAGTAAGCTAAAACAAGAAACAAGAAAAAAGTCTTCGTGTCATAATAAAAATTGCAATTAATTCAACNAGTACCCCTTCCTTGCTGACATCCAAGCAGTAAAGTTCAGAAAAACCAAAATGATGCTAACAATCAAGATAAAGTCATGTGGAAAGCATTCAACTCACAAAGAGTATAAAGTAAGCTAAAACAAGAAACAAGAAAAAAGTCTTCGTGTCATAATAAAAATTGCAATTAATTCAACATCTGTACTTAAGGTAAAAAGGGAAAACAAATTTGAAAAGAGAAGGTGGGTTAGTAAAAGAGTTTCATGAAACAGGTAAGCTTTCAAAAACAGTATGAAGATAGAAATGTCTGTCTTTACTGTTTAGGGCTCTAATGAGTAAACAGGTATCATTTAACTAAAGTTGACTTAAGCTGCATATAAAACACTTATTATGTCTTGACTTTCTTACATGTTCAAAGAACATTTAAAGAACAAAGCAAACACAACCCACAAAATAAACTCTTAGACTAATATAGATCTGGTAAATGATAATTCTGCATTATTGTCTTTAAGTACACAGTGTTTTTTATTTGCTGGGCCAGTTCTTTTGAAATCAAACTTTATTGCAACTTCTTTTCAAATCAACTTATTTATCTTCTCAGTTCTTTCATTCATGAGCCTTTCTTTCATGTAGTTGAAGATTTTCATACATGCACAACTTTGCAATTAGTTTTCCTTTTCTTTTTCATTATGTCAAAATCAATTCAAGAAATGAAGACACTAGAAATGAGAGATACTATTAGTGGTAAAGGGCTAAGTTAGCTCATGTATGGTAGACAAAACTCTAGGATGACTTCCATGATCCCTACCCATATCTGTGTGTAATCCCCCTGCTGAAGAGGGATGCTTTAGCACCCTTTAGGATGCTAAAGGGACCTGTAATATATTTCTAGTGAAGAGAATATGGCAAAGGCTAAGAGATTTTTTAGACATAATTAGGAGCTCTCCATAGGTGATTTTGAATTAATCAAAGGGAGATGATCTTGGATGGGCCTGATCTCTAATCAGGTGAACTCTTTAAGTAAAGGTCCCATCTTCTGGCTATTTGTTAGGGAGCAGTTGAAAATAATACACCATGATTTTTATCTCTGCTATATTTAAAATTCCCTATCAAATCAACAACAAAATTAATGTGTGGGGGAAATGAATCTAAGGTTACTTTGAAACTAACTGATGGATACATAGAGATTCATACCATTATTTAATTTTTTATATTTGAAAATTTCATATTTTTAATCATGCAAACAAAGAATTAAAAAAATCTTTTTACCTTGTTGACATCTGTTTTGTTTAGAGCTAATCAGATAAGATACAATGACCAATCTGTTCATATTTCTACTGAGAGCNATAGAGATTCATACCATTATTTAATTTTTTATATTTGAAAATTTCATATTTTTAATCATGCAAACAAAGAATTAAAAAAATCTTTTTACCTTGTTGACATCTGTTTTGTTTAGAGCTAATCAGATAAGATACAATGACCAATCTGTTCATATTTCTACTGAGAGCAGATTAAAAAACAGATAATTTTAATATATCAAAAGGTAAGTGAAAATATACCTGTGATTCCAAAGATGTGACTTTAACATATACAATGATGATTAACAGCATAAATAAGAGAAGAGATACATATGCCAGAAGAAGTTTTTTATAAAAAATTTTGGAACCAATTAAATTAGATTAATTTACAATCAAGGGAATATCAAAGGATTTGTTAGAAGGGATACTTAGAACCGCNCTACTGAGAGCAGATTAA
This sequence comes from Neotragus moschatus, assembly GCA_006410615.1. Classification (NCBI taxonomy): domain Eukaryota; kingdom Metazoa; phylum Chordata; class Mammalia; order Artiodactyla; family Bovidae; genus Neotragus; species Neotragus moschatus. The sequence goes on from SJYA01000589.1 coordinate 200,325, forward strand.
AAAACAGATAATTTTAATATATCAAAAGGTAAGTGAAAATATACCTGTGATTTCAAAGATGTGACTTTAACATATACAATGATGATTAACAGCATAAATAAGAGAAGAGGCACATATGCCAGAAGAAATTTTTTATAAAAAATTTTGGAACCTACTAGATTAAATTAGATTACTTTACAATCAAGTGAATATCAAAGGATTTGTTAGAAGGGATACTTAGAACCGCAGTTGGTTTTCATTTTGGCTAATATTGTGGTGGAGATTTTGCTTTAACTAATGCTTCTGTTGCTTCATATCTATTAAGGGCCACTCAGGAAAAAAAAAAAAAAAAGAAAAACACTACTATATTCTGCTAGTTAAGTTTATGTCTTTAGTAACTACCTTTCATCTTATTTCCAGTTCACTGAGCCAACTCTAAAGGGCCACGGGGTTGTGTTTGTTCTCTGAAAATCATAAATAAAAGTCTTCCATCTGGCAAAAAGTGCTTCCACTGAAGACCTTCAGCAACGCTGAAGTTCAAGATGAAATAACTTCCTAGCAAGGCTGAGGCTGACGGGAAATTTACCAAAGAATAGAGGACTTATGTTTTGAAAAACTCTGTGTTGCCCATCCAGGGAAAATATTATAGGCTATGAGGATCGGGAAGGTAAATGACAGAATAATGATTCGGAAGTCTGACCTGATGACCTTTTCCAGCCCTCCCAGTTTTAGGAAACTTGGATTACAATATTCGCCCCCAGGCGTTTCTTCCCCATCTGGGAGTAGATGGCCTAGGGTGAGTCGAGTTTGTCTTGGTAATACTGGCTCCACTGATCTTTCCTCTCCCTTCAGTCTCTGGACATTCTTTCTGTCTCAGTTTTAGCTTTTAACTCTTCTCTTTCTCTGCTCCCCTCTCACTCTTTATTATTAAGAATCCAAAAGAACTGAATGTAATTGGAGTAAATGGCCAAGGCTGCTTTTAGACTTGAGGTCTGTGTTCCGAGCCATGCTCTACAAGTTTTTCATTGTGATGTGTTTAAAAATGCTCTAAAATACAGCCTCTTGCCCATTGGAGGAGCTGCAGACTCCGCCTCTAATATTCTCACCATGGTTCCTTGGGATAAGGCATTTTCCATCTCTTCTCTTCTTCCCTGCCTAGAGGGGGCTCCACAGAAACAAACAACCTTTATTCTCTGGTGGTACAAATCAGTGGCTCTATTAGCCCTCGGGATGTACTCATGAAGCCTTTACTATCTCTTCCATAAATGCGTTCCCTTTTACGTTCATCTTGTTTTAATATTTTCCCCCAGCTTCTTATAACCCCTAACGTGACAGTGTCTTTTTACAAAGGCAGAGCATCGCTGAGCTCTTAGCTACGAATTTCTTGATTATCCTCAAATGACAGACAAAGGTCCCTCTGAAGTCACACACTCTGGATGAGTGACTCGTCTCTTCTACGTATTGTTCCTGGCCCTTCTTCTCTCCCTCAGCTGTAGCTGGATGACTGTTGAAAGACTTCCTTTTCAATTTGCTTTAGTGTCTAGAGCAAAATGCCTTTTTCTTTTGATTTCCCTTTTAGTCACATAGTAATTAGAAGACATTTTGGGAAACTCTGGTGGTGAAAACGGTGATGTTTGAAATCCCTTTTGGAAAGTGGAGTGTTGCAGGTCTCATACTGATCCTGTCTTTAACAAACCATGGGAACTGGCATCTCAGACTTCTCGGGTTGTGCATGGGTGTCAGTATGACTTTTCATGTGTGTGTTCTCATTTTAACACAGTATTTTGTGCTATGAAGACAGTGGGAAAGCTACATCTGTCTGCACCTTTGCTCACTGGACACTGAAGTTGGGAAGAAATGCTAACTTCATAATGACCCCCAGCAGTCTTACCAGGTGCTTTCAACTAATTTCCTATAATTAATCCAAAAGGACCCTAACAAGCCTTAAGAACAATGCCGAGATTCCACCCTTTCACCTAACCTCTTGAATCTTACAAAGGACAAGAGGAAAATGCAAACTCCTTAGGATGTATGAAATGAAAAGAAAAAATCTTTAGTAATGAATATGCCATCAAAAATGAGTATCATTATTGGAACACAGTACATTCTAAAAGAGCATTTATCAATTTAATAAGTCAGTATCCAGGCCATCTAGAAAGTCAGTAACAACTCCACTAAGCCACTTAGAAAGTATTTACCTGCCTTCCTACACAATCTATACTTTTAAGAGCACAATCTTTGCTAAATTTTAAATCTATTCCAATTAGTGTTCACCATAAAAATGGAGAACCAGCTGTTCATTGACCTTGTATTATGATGTTCATACTTATTATTCTCCAGACTATTCTTAGCATCTCTTTTCCATTTTCATTAATGCCAGACTTAATGAAAGGGTATGATTTTTGCTCAAATTTTTAGCAATCTTACTGTGCTTGCTCTAAATTCTAAGGTATATAATTATTGGATTAAATTGTTTAACTGCCAGGCTGAAGGTAATATTCCTCAGTTTAATTCCATTCAGTCACTCATGTCCGACTCTTTGCAACCCATGTACTGCAGCANTTGTATTGTTACTGTATATTTTTTCAGCTCTTTGTACATCATTTTTGTATTTTACTTATTGGTATATTGCATGCATCACTATTTCATTTGTCCAATGTATCTATTAATCAAGATTTAGTCCATCAAAGGTACTTTCAATTTTAACTCAATCTAAAATGAAAATAAAATTTTAAATAATTTAATTAGAGATATGTTGGGATTTAAAACCTAGAATTTCTGCATGAAATACAAACTTTCTTAACAATATTTTATAATCTTAATATTATGCAAATTAGGGATAGTATATTTATAATGTATAACCTGGTAACTTCATAACAATTGATCAAATTTAGAATAAGGTCAATAATATTAATGTACTTTATGATTAGATTGAATTTTTGTTCCTGTCTCGTTATTTGAAGTAGCGTCAGACACAACTGAGTGACTTCACACTCACTTTTCACTTTCATGCATTGGAGAAGGAAACGGCAACCCACTCCAGTATTCTTGCCTGGAGAATCCCAGGGACGGGGGAGCCTGGTGGGCTGCCGTCTATGGAGTCACACAGAGTCAGACACGACTGAAGTGACTTAGCAGCAGCAATGAAGCTGGACAGTTAAAATAAGCATGAAACAAGGAAATGTCTTAAAATGTTTACCAGAAGGATAAATAAGGTGATTACAACCATGTGGAACATTAAAAACTGAACTCTTAGCTATCTTTCATAGAAAAGGAAATGAGAGAACACAGTGAATTACATTTTTCTTGCTGATAAAAGTAAGTTCAATAAATAATCTTGAAAGAAATACTTCTTTCACGTCACTACACTCTAGACAGATTTTCTGGGAAAACACTAGTTAGTATCTTCAACCACTTTTTGCAAAAATGAAGAAATATTCTTTTATTACCATGTTTATATTCTCATCAATAAAACATTAAATGCAGAATTAAATCTTACTTTACCAAAGATTTGCCTACCCAGAATTCATAAAACATTACATAGGGAGTGCTTGGAGACCAATCCACAAGGCTAATATTTGTCAGGTAGAAATTACAATGTTAGTAGACTCAATTCTACTTCCTTGGGGGCATGGGCGTTACTTTCTAAAAAATTATTATTGTATTTATTTTTATTGTGGTAACACTGGTTTATAATACTATAAAAGTTTAACGTGTGCATTATTTTCAGACTTTTGTGTACACTGCATTCATACATGTCTCTGAGCTGTGTTCATGTATGTCTCTGGGTGTGTGTGTGTTCAGTCACGTCAGACTCTTTGCCACCCCATGGACGGTAGCCCACCAGGTTCTTCTGCCCATGGGATTCTCCAGGCAAGAGTACTGGAGTGTGTTGCCATTTCCTTCTCCAGGGGATCCTCCCTACCCAGGGATGGAACCCATGTCTCTTGGATCTCCTTCACTGGCAGGCAGACTCTTTACCACTAGTGCCACCCGGAAGCTCCCCACCGAAGCTTTAGTTTCCACCTGCCGCCATACAGCTGACCCCCTTAATCCATTTCTCCCTCTGCCTACCGCTTCCCCTCTGGTAGTCACTACTCTCTTTTCTGTACATATTGGTTTTTGTTCGGTTTGTTCATTTTTATGTATGTGTGCTTTTTGTTTGTTTTTCTTATATTCCACCTGAGAGTGATTTCAGAGTGTTTGTCTTTTTCTGAGATTTCATTTAGCATAATACCCTCAAGACCCATCCATGTTGTTAAGAATGGCAAGAGTTCATGTTTCTTGTGACTGAGTAGCATTTCAGTGTGTGTACACATTTCTTGATCCATTCATCCCTTGATGGGTATTTAGGTTTCCCATATCTTGGCTAATATAAATACTACTGTGATGAACATGGGGGCATGTCTGTTTCCTCTGTCCTTTCTCACCTCTTTGTCAGGTCCGTCAAGTTGGTGAAAGGGTTTAACAAGGTTACCTTTGCTTCAGAAGTAAAGAAACTATCTTTCAGGTTACCGGTTGCTTGAAAATGTCTCACCATCTTGCAAAAGGCATTGAGTGACAGTCACTCAGTCGTGTCTGACTCTTTTGTGACCTCATTGACTATAGAGTGCTTGGAATTCTCCATGCCAGAATACTGGAGTGGGTAGCCATTCCCTTCTCCGGGGATCTTCCCAACCCAGGGATCAAATCCAGGTCTCCTGTATTGCAGACAGATTCTTTACCAGCTGAGCCACCAAGGAAGACCATTGCATTAATTTCTATTATGAAGTTCCAAATACTTCTCTTGGGCTTTCAGTTTAGAGGTTTGCTGTTTCATTATTTCAAGTCCATTTATGTATTGAGGCACCACTGTGTACACCACACATTCACACACAAATTATTAATATAAAGCTTTAACAATATTTGTAAACAGGCTAATGAATAAAGTAATAATCTTATGCTTTCCAAGGTAGAATAATTAAATATAATTTTTTCTTTAATATGCTTCTTACTTATTAGTTGGGATTTGGTCTGGCTTGAGACTAACAGTATTTTCCTCTCACTTTTACAAAAGCTTAAATGGGAGTGGAGGTGTGTATTAGCTTGCTAAGACTACTGAAACAGAATACTACAGACTGGGCAAACTAGACAAGAGAACATTCTTTTCTCACAGTTCTGGAGGCTGGAAGTTCATCAACACATCAGTAAGTTTGATGTCTTCTGAGATGGCTCTCTTTGGCTTACAGACTTCTTGCTGTGTCTTGCAACCTTTCATCTGTGCACAAACATGCCTGCTGTTGCTCTGTACATGCAAATATTCTCTATTTATCAGGATATCAGTCAGATTGGATTAGGACCCACCTAATGGCTTCATATTTACTCAATTGCCTCATTCAAAGGTCTATCTCAATATACAGCCACATTTGCTATTAAAAACTTTGGCTACGACACACAAATTTTGAAGGGGTATAATTCAGTTTATATGAGGCTGTTAGAATGATCATCCACAAGTTCTGTCTTGCTTGTCTGCCCTTTTCCTGATTCACTGTCTACAAAGAGAGGCTTTAATTGGGAATTCTTTCATTGACACTCATTGGCATTTCTGCTTTGTCAACTTCTTCAGCTCTAAGTCTAGACCATACGAGGCAAAGAAAAAACCCAAGGAACTCACACCATATTGTTCCTTGGGCCCCCAGACTGCTGGCCTGTTTACCTTATTCCTCTCTATATTCATTTTATATATAGTAACCCAGGCTATAACTGTACTCAGCAGGAAGAATCCACTCCATCTCCCCACAGTCATGATTCTTACCCTTGTCTTATAAACAACTTTCTAAAAAATTCTGATGACTAGAACTGGAAAAGAATTGCACTAAAATACAAGACAATGGAAAAGATAAACAGGAAATGTAGTCACCACATAGGAACTCAGTAAAGCTCTATTTTGAATTTCAAATGTCAAAACCCCTACCTCTTTCTTCCACTAGGACAGACCCTCCCATTTACTTGAAGCAACTGTACTAACAAATAACTGATCTTTTAAATAATTGATCTTCCACATGAATGACATAACAAAGACACATACAAATGTTATAAATAGCCAGGGACCCTCAAGACAAAAAGATAACCTAGAGCCTAATATATTCTGAAATAAGCTAAATTTCCAAGTATAGATTTGGTTTCTTCTTTACTAAATCCATAAATTGAACATGAATCAATATATTATGTGCCCACTTTGTTCCAGTTTAGCCAAACAATTTGAGCAACTGATTCATTATGCATCTTAACAAATACTGTGTCAATTCATACCAGCTAGTGGAGAAGGCACTGGCGACCCACTCCAGTACTTCTGCCTGGAAAATCCCATGGACAGAGGAGCCTGGTAGGCTGCAATCCATGGGGTTGCTAAGAGTCAGACATGACTGAGCGACTTCCCTTTCACTTTTCACTTTCATGCATCGGAGAAGGAAATGGCAGCCCACTCCAGTGTTCTTGCCTGGAGAATCCCAAGGACGAGAGAGCCTGGTGGGCTGCTGTCTATGGGGTCGCACAGAGTCGGACACGACTGAAGCGACTTAGCAGACAAAGTGTATCTTACCCTCATTACACTAGGAAGGCAACATTCTATAAAGGAAAGTGACCTGAAAGCTAGTCCTTTTTTGCCACTAAGTTGATTCATAGTTTTGGGGTAATTAATAATATTTTTTTTCATAGTTAAAAAAATCAAGCAACAATATCAAGCTGTAAAAATATCACTAATATTTTCACCCAACAGCTTTTAAAACTTGATATATATCTATACCTACAATTCATATTTTCCATACATATCCCATGGTACATGTACTTTGAAAAAATATACTCAATGATCTTTTGTAAACATGCATTTTGCTGTGAACATTTTTAAATTAATTTATTTTAATTGGAGGCTAATTACTTTACAATATTATACTGGTTTTTGCCATATATTGACATGAATCCGCCATGGGTGTACACGTGTTCCCCATCCTAAACCCCCCTCCCATCTCCCTCCTCATCCCATCCCTCAGGGTCATCTCAGTACACCAACCCTGAGCGCCCTTTCTCATGCATTGAACCTGGACTGGTGATCTGTTTCACATATGATAATATACATGTTTCAATGCTATTCTTTCAAATAATCCCACCCTTGCCTTCTCCCACAGAGTCCAAAAGACTGTTCTTTACATCTGTTTCTCTTTTGCTGTCTCGCATACAGGGTTATTGTTACCATCTTTCTAAATTCCATATATCTGTGTTAGTATACTGCATTGGTGTTTTTCTTTCTGACTTACTCCACTCTGTATAATCGGCTCCAGTTTCATCCACCTCATTAGAACTTATTCTAATGCATTCTGTGTGATGGCTGAGTAATACTCCATTGTGTATATGTACCACAGCTATCTTATCCATTTGTCTGCCGATGGACATCTAGGTTGCTTCCTAGCTATTATGAAAATTTATGAGACTTGATTTCTTCTGCTATGAAACAGTTTCTAGACCTGCATCAGGACTGTTATATTGGACGAAATGCCAAGAAGGAGACAATATGAAACAGAAAATGAGAGCAATGAATGATTCAGAGATGCAATGGCACTTCTCAGAGTGAGCAAGGGGGTAAGAAGTCTGGCAGTGGGCATGCTCAGACCCTGATCCTCCAGCAACACTGGGAACATAGCCACCTCCCGTTGACTCAGAAGAACTTTCATGCTGTCATAGTCTATTCTTTTAAACGAAGGACTTGACCTTGGTTCTTCATCACTCTGGGAGTTCTCCAGATCATTCTTCCTTTACCCCTCACCGTGTATCTGGGCATGCATACAAATGACACCCCCTTGGTTAGGGATATGACTCACAGCACAAAATCAAACAGAAACCTCGTATCCAAAAGAGTAAAATGGAGTTAATTAATTTCATGTTTAGTGATATTTTTTTATTTGCTTCAATAAATGAAACATGCTAGTACTAATTCTCAAATGACTGTTAATAGATAATAAAAGCTTATTTGGCTCTTTCAAATATGGAGCTTTCCATTTTCAAACTTCTCTGAGATCTCCTGATAACTCACACTTGGAGATAATTGAATATATGACATATTTTGAAGGGTAACTGTTGATTGCTGATTGAGCAGATAAATAAGAAACTATTCAATGAGAAGAACAGTTGGCTCAAAGTCACTACAATAAAGGGCACATATCTGCAGGCTCATTACTCCACACAAAATATTCAAGACAGTCTAATTAATTAAAAATTTCCTTTAGGCCATCGGTTTCCTGATGTTTTCAGTTCTGTTTTTCAGCAAATATCATCAGTGTGAATACATGAGAGTCTTATGACTGTTTTACCTCCCTATATACTTTTTGAGTAAATAGTTCTAAAACAAAATAATCCTAAAATAAGATTATAAGATTTAACAATCTGAGTAACAATTTGAGGCTCAGACAGTAGAAAATCCACCTGCAATGCCAGATACCTGGGTTTGACCCTGGGTTGGGAAGATCCCCTGAAGGAGGGCACGGCAATCCGCTCCAGTATTCTTGCCTGGAGAATCCCATGGACAGAGCAGCCTAGTGGGCTACAGTCCATGGGGTAACAAAGAGTCAGACACGAAGGACAGCATGGTAGTACAAGTACTATTTTATTTTGGGTAAATAAAAACCCCATGCCACTTCATTTATTAGAGGGATATGTGTGTGTATGTATGTATACGTGTATGTGGACATAATCTGTATACAGTAAGCTACAATGGAGGAATAAAAATAGTGTATCATTTAGTCAATGAAAACTTTTTAAAATATATGATAACCCATTCCCTGATTAAGTAAATAAACTTTTCTAACAGATTCTAATAAAGATGAAAGCATCCTTATGTATTAATAAGTCATCATTATATTCTATAAGATCATTAATATGTCTTTTCATGCTCCTTATTACTCTTTATCTTGTATCATACTGTATTTTTCTACATTGTAACTATCCCCACCTGACATATTTTTATTGTTTATACTCCCATTTGATTATCTGCTCTATGGGAAAAAAGTTTGTTTAATAGCCATGCATTCAACTATTCCCCTCATAAAAAATGACACAAGAACCTTGCAATATTTCCAGAATCTTCAACAGTGCTTCTTTGAAACATGATGGGCGATGTTCCTTTAAAAAAGATCATCTGATTTTAATTCTATCAAAGAGAAAATATCTTGGCATTCTGGATGGCATAGATAAGATCAAGAACATCACTTTAGCGGTTATGTGTATGCAGGACACACAGGTTCAATCCGGGGCCAGGAAGATGCCCTGGAGAAGGAAATGGCAGTATTCTTGCCTGGGAAATTCCATGGACAGAGAAGCCCGGCAGGTACAGTCAGTAAGGTGGCAAGGAGTCAGACACCACTTAGTGACTAAGCAACAGCAACAATGGTTACTAGACCTGGGGCAAAGGCCTTATTTTTAATGGTTAGCACATCTATCTGTGATTCTTTTCAGCAATATACAATTCCCCCGCTCTCTTTACATCACCCTTGTAACATCCTGGATATCAATGCAAAAGTCCTAGATCTAGGGTCTTGCCCAACTTATCGCACAGAATAAATCCCTTAATCTTTTCACTTAAGGCAGGGCACACTTAGTATTCTTTTTGTTTCTGTATCAAAAGTTCATTTTAGTTAAGAGGCCATTAATTCATTCCTTTTTATTACAATAGCCACTGAGGATTATGCTAGTTTAAAATTAAGCAACCATAAACATTGACCTTCAAAATGCATTGATCCTTCACATTTGTTGATAAGCAATGAAAATATGAACAGACTGCTTGTGAGATGAACAATAACTCATAGATGTGTGTGTGTGTGTGTGTGTGTGTGTGTGTGTGTGTTTAATTTCACTTGAAGTATTTCAGGTGCTATACTGTGTTCTAGTCACAAAATTCTGCAGAATGAATAGGCCAGCATTTTTGACTACTTGTCAACATTTCATTGTTTCTGTGTGATCATATACACAGTTGTTTTTATTATTTAAGAGGTGCTCTCTGCTATCTATAAGAAGCTAATGTTTTCAAAACTTAGTGTTTAACCAGTGCAGCTGATCCATTGTGTACAAAAACATATACAGCATATTGTTTATAGTACCCTCTATTTTTTGGCTAGCTCAGATTGCCCTTAAATCAAGATTTTGTGTAAACCTGGCTCAAAGAAATGGAACCACAGAGAACCATAAATATGAAATGTCTTCTTTTTTCTCCAAGTATCCTTGAAGAATTAAGTTTAAGGAATAAATGAAATTTCTCCCTTGCTCACTCCATCCCAGTGAAATTTTACTATCTATCTTATCATCACGTCACTTTTTAGGGTTTTCAGTACAAAATAAATTGTTCTATTTTTATGGTTTTCCCTAGGGGTAAAAAAGATACATCAAACTACTTTTATGCACAGGATGGGAAATAATTTATTCTTCGTATTTGACATCTAAACATGTGTGAAAGCAATGAAATGTGACTTTCCTTCCATAAGAAAACTGGACAGGCCATCCAATGGGCAGCATGTCACCCAACAGGCTCATTTTTTACATTTGGTTAATACCTCCTGGATCAAGATGGTTCCATCACAGAGTGAAGAGTAAAATCGTTCTGAGCAGGATTCCAGCCGTGCTGCCCACAGCTGCCACACATTAAATTTGAAAAGTCATCACTCTAATCTATAGAGCTTCTCCTTTGAGGCAGAGGTTTGATTTGTGGATACACCTCTCTCTGGGCTCTTCACTAGTTCCTTGGGGCTACGAGGTGTCATCAACATACACGAAATTGTAAATGGGATAATAAATGTTGAAATCCCTCAGTTTTTAACACAAAGGACAGTACCAAGAGGCACATGACACTTTGGTCCTACATGGATTGAGGGCTATTTGAATTAATTTGCTATCAGCAAATAACATCTACTGTCAAGCGACCAATTCATCACAGCTCTGACAAGAAATACTTGGGAACTTCAGGGAGGAGATAAGCAATGCTGGCTTCAGGACTTTAAAAGGGACTGTATTCATTCTCTTTGAGGACTTGGAGAAAACAAACAGAAATCATAGTCTGCTGACTGCGAGTCACGTATGTGCAGGTGTGTGAATAATTAATGCAAGTGTCCTTCACTGGTCTCAATGCAAATATCTGGTTTTCCCTTTTCATTATGAGTTGTGTGTGTGTGTAGGAGTGATCTTTAGTAAAATGAGGATTTTGAGAATGAGAACAGGGAGAGTGTTTGATGTTTGTCTTTGGTGTTTTTGAAATTTTATTGTTGGAGTATAATTGCTTTACATTTTTGTGTTAGTTTCTACTGTACATGAAACAGCTATATGTATGCATATGTCCCCTTCCTCTTGAGTCTACTTCCCACCCNAGGAGAAGGGGACGACAGAGGATGAGATGGCTGGATGGCATCACCGACTCGATGGACATGAGTTTCTGTGAACTCAGGGAGTTGGTGATGGACAGGCAGGCCTGGCGTGCTGCGATTCATGGGGTCGCAAAGAGTCGGACATGACTGAATGACTGAACTGAACTGAACTTACATGAAATGTTCCCTTGGTATCTTTAATTTTCTTGAAGAGATCTCTAGTCTTTCCCATTCTATTGTGTTCCTCTATTTCTTTGCATTGATTGCTTATGAAGGCTTTCTTATTTCTCCTTGCTATTCCTTGGAACTCTGCATTCAGATGGGTGTATCTTTCCTTTTCTCCTTTTTTTTTGCTTCTCTTCTTTTCACAGCTATTTTAAGGCCTTCTCAGACAGCCATTTTGCTTTTATGCATTTCTTTTTCTTGGGGATGGTCTCCTGTACAATGTCACGAACCTCCATCCATAGTTCTTCAGGCACTCTGTCTATCAGATCTAGTCCGTTAAATCTGTTTCTCACTTCCACTGTATAATCATAAGGAATTTGTCATACCTGAATGGTTTAGTGGTTTTCCCTACTTTCTTTAATTTAAGTCTGAATTTGGTGATAGGGCATTCATGATCTGAACCAGAGTCTGCTCCTGGTCTTGTTTTTGCTGACTATATAAAGCTTCTCCATCTTTGGCTGCAAAGAATATAATCAATCAATCTGATTTCGGTGTTGGCCATCTGGTGAGGTCCATGTGTAGAGTCTTCTCTTGTGTTGTTGGAAGAGGTGTTTGCTACGACCAGTGCACTCCCTTAGCAAAATTCCATTAGCCTTTGACCTGCTTCTTTCTGTACTCCAAGGCCAGATTTGCCTGTTACTCCAGGTGTTTCTTGACTTCCTACTTTTGCATTCCAGCCCCCTATAATGAAAAGGACATCTTTTGGGGGGTGTTAATTCTAGAAGGTCTTGTAGGTCTTCATAGAACTGTTCAACATCAGCTTCTTCAGCATTACTGGTTGGGGCACAGACTTGGATCACCGTGATATTGAATTATTTGCCTTGGAAAAGAATAGAGATCATTCTGTTGTCTTGAGATCGCATCCAAATACTGCATTTTGGACTCTTTTGTTGACTATGATGGCTACTCCATTTCTTCTAATGGATTCTTGCCCACAGTAGTAGATAAAATGGCTATGTGAGTTAAACTTACCCATTCCAATCCATTTTAGTTTGCTGATTCCTAAAATGTCAGTGTTCACTCTTGCCATCCCTGTTTGACCACTCATTTCTGACTCTTTGCAACCCCATGGACTATACAGTCCATGGAATTCTCCAGGCCAGAATACTGGAGTGGGTAGCCTTTCCCTTCTCCAGGGAATCTTTCCAACTCAGGAATCGAATTGGGGTCTCCTGCAGTGCAGATTCTTTACCAACTAAGCTACGAGGGGAGCCTAATACTTCTAGATCTGGACAGAAATATGTATTAATCTTGTAACTCCCAACGTTTCAGAAATTTAGATATAACTGATTGGAGAACCCCGAATCACCTCCAATTCTCCAAATCTTAGATGCTAGGTACTCCCTGAAGCTCTTCTGATTCTTTATAGGGGGCAGCCAGTAGGATGAATTGCAATTGCTTTTAGTGATATTTTTTGTTTCCTGAGTTATGCTGCCACACATGCTCTTTCTATGCTTGAATGTCTCACTTTCTGAAAGAGAATCTCCTGCTGCAAGCATTTGCGAACAGACCTTTTAAAGATTTGTGAAGAGAAACAGAGGAATGACTCAGTGACAGCAAGGCAAACAGATTCAGCTAATAGCAAACTATTCAGCAAATAGCAGCGGCTTTTCACCAAGTCCCAGACTCATTCTTTCCCTCATCCTGTCTCCCTCTATTTCTCTCTCCCTTTATCTTCCACTTCCTGCAGCAAACCAACCGTTTCCTCTCTGTATTGCATTGGAAGGGGCTCCCCTTCTTCCTGTATGTTGATGGCCACTTCCATTCATGCCCACAGCATAACATTTTTTATATCAAATGGCAAGAAGCTTATGACGGTGATTCCCCAAACAAAATATAGTTCTCTGGCCTAACAGTTAATATAATAAACTTCTCACTGCATTTGCAAGTGTACACTTTCAGGAATATGTCTGTAGCATTCAGAATACAAAAACTGGATGAGTAGACAGCTTTCATTAGGCCTGTAGCACAGAGGATGTGGTTATTCTTGTTATGCTTATGAGTGTAGGACTACTCATAATTTAAACACTAGAAAAAGATAAACATTATCAATACTCAGTAGTAAACATTTTACAGAAGCCTATAAAGGTCATAACTCTCTGATGGTTATTTCCTAAATGGAATCCACAAAATATCTACTGAAGCTCTTAAATTTTTTTTCTATCTCTTCTACCTATGACTTTGCCCTGCTTCCAGCACAGGTCCTAGGTCTACACTTATTCTTTCCTGTGCTTCCTCATCCATTTTCCTCACTGGCCTATAATCTTCTCATCTGTATTCCCTGGGTGTTTAGGATTTTATCTATTTTAGTCACCCATCTATTTTTCTCCTTTTTCTGTTTCTAGTATTCACAAATGGATGGCTATAAAATGGAAATAAACCACATATCTAATATTGAAGAGTAGCTCATCAAAACTTTGACTTTGCTATTTGTTTATAAAAGATGAGAAGATACCTTTTTCTTTAAAAAACACCATCACAAAAAGAATCTGAATATAGATATAGTGAGAGCATATGAATAGACCAATGATCCTTAATTTAAAATTATAATAATAAATATAAATATGTAGGTATATACACATATACAACCCACATGGATACATGTATATTTAGTCATATATAAATATATATTGCATATCATAGTGAGAGATGCTACAGTAACATGTGATATAAATAGAATATGTTCATTCAGGAAATAACTGGATTAATAGCTTGGGAATCAAAACACTTTTACTTCTTGGCTTTTACTATATTTAAAAAAAGCAATATAGAAACAATATTATTTCTATTTAAATAAATTTCTAGGACCACGTAGATAGAAATAATATAGGTGCTAATATCCGCCTTACTTTTCATCTCAAAGAACTCAATACTTTGCTGACCTATTTTCTATAAACACTTAGAACTTTATGTTTAAGAAAACTGAACTTTAAGCTTTCATATATACAATTTTTCAACTTCAGTTGCAGACTGATCTCACCAGAATCTTCGTACTTTCAGAGCAGGTGACAGGATGACAAGCATGTCATTATTGGCACCTTTATTGCTGACCGTAAAATGTGCAGCCACATTAATTTGCATTGTTTGTGTGGTTAGTGGACACTGAATTAATTATCAGGGCAAAGCCACACACATGGTATAAGGGCATGGGACAGCCACACAGTATCCATATTCATAAAGCAGCATGTTTCCCTGACAATGCCACCTCTTCAAGTCTGATTCCTGAAAGTGCTCAAGAGAAAATTTTTGCTTCCTTTTGTCAAACACTCTCCAGCAAACAATAATTAAACAAGGCAAATTCAGATCACCTGCATAAGACACTATTTCATATGTCCATGAAAAAATGTGATTCTATTTTCAGGATAATAATTCTAAGTTTTCTAGGACAGAAACCACTAGGCTACAAAACTTTTCTGACCCAATAGGAAAAAATAGGGAAATATGTATGTTTTTATTTTGGATAGGTATGAAAATCCACTGTAAACAAAAAATTTTCCAGGTTTTGCAGAGAAATGTATTTTAATGGGTGAATGGGGGGCATAATAGCTGCTTAGCTTATTACAGCTCTAAAAAATTGAATACTCTGCAAGGACAATTTTCAACTTGAGCTTGAGATATTATTTGCAGACCTATGGCTTTATGAACAAAGATCAACTAGTCAAGAAAACCAGAAGGGTAAAACATCATTCTCACATGCTTCTGTAGGAAAAAAAAATATTTGTTTCCGCAACCTTTCCCCCACAAACTCATTTCCCCTCATTCCTCCCTGAGGTTGGCAGTACAAATAATGCTTATGGATTTTATCCCTCTGTGTCAAATTCATCTTGGAATTTTCATTACAATGACTGACCCATAAAGACCCTCCATAAATGTTTGCTGTCTGAAACAGACGGCTTATGACAATCTTGTCAATTTTTTAATGAAAAAGTTATGGCTTTCTCTGTTAGTTAATAATTTGCAATTATTTAACTAAAATGTAATTCAATTACTTTCATCCTGATGATAATTTAGTATTCATGCATTAAAAAATGAAAGAATGAATTAGAATCTCTATCACTTTATCGCCTAACATGGGTTATAACAGCCATCATTAAAAAAATCTTCAAATAACAAATGCCGAAGAGAGTGTGGAAAAAAGGGTAGCCTCCTACACTGCCTGTGGTAATATAAACCGGTGCAGTCACTGTGGAAAACAGTATGGATATTCCCTAAAAAACAAAACTAAAAATAAGAGTTGCCATATGACCCAGCAATCTTGTTCCTGGGCACATAAGCAGCGAAATCTCTAACTCAAAAAGACACACCCAACCAATAATTACTGAATTTGGGAAAGAGGTGAAGTGCCAGGTGTGTCTTCTTGATAAGGTGGTTCGAATTCTGCACTACACTAAAAAGGCCAATTTTTCAATTTAAAGTATTATTTGGTGCAACTTAGCACGCACACATGCATGTCACATACATATACAATACGTATGCATATATGTTAGATAACAATCCAATATATATCAGTTCAGTTCAGTTCAGTCGCTCAGTTGTGTTCAACTCTTTGCAACCCCATGAATTGCAGCACGCCAGGCCTCCCTGTCCATCACCAACTCCCTAGATATCCCTAAACAACTTGCCAGTTGTACAAACTTCCTTCAGTACACATTAATTAGGTTCATGAGAGGCATTTCTGGTGATATAATGATCATAACATTCTGGAATTAAGTCATAGTGTGTGGAAACATTTCATTTATTAAATGATGAATGGTTTAACCTTAACAGATGTCAACCTAACAATAAAAGTGTCAAATTATAAAAGTAAGATAACTTTTATTCATCATGACTTAAACCAAAATGTGATAAGTGGAAGGAATTACTTCAATTATATAAGGAAAATAGGGTGGAGAGACTGTGTTTACTGGACACTGAAAAATGCATTAGACAAACTTCTTTGCAGTAGTTTGTATAATACAGGGTTTTCATTAACAAGACTCTGGGCTACTCAGCCCTAAAAATGAATGAAATAATGTCATTTACAGCAATATGGACACAACAATAGATTATCATAGTAAGTCGGTCAAAAAGAAAAAGGCAAATACCATACATATCATTTGTATATGGAGTCTAAAATATGATACAAATGAACTTACCTAAGAAGCAGAAACAGAATCACGAACATAGGGAACAGACTGGCGATTGCCAAGGGGGGGGGGCGGTGTTGGGAGAGGTACGGAGTGGGAGTTTAGGACCAGCAGATGCAATTATAAAGAGAATGGAAAAACTGTAAAGCACTATATTCAGCAGAGCTGAATCCAATATCCCATGATAAACCATAAGGGAAAAGAATATTGAAAATATTATAGATGTACAACTGAATCACTTTGCTGCAGAGCCGCATTTATGTTGCAAATCAAGTGTACCGCAGTTAATGGTGATCAAGAAGCTGTTTGGAGACAGAACCATCACCTCTGAAGCCATCGTCACCTCTGAAGCGGTTGTTGGCGACCTCTCTCCTCACACCCCTGCTCCCAGGGGTCAGAGTCAAAGTATCCTTTCAGTTCAAGAATCTTCAGCACAGCCTGGCCCAAGTGGGCTCTTGGCAACAGCTATTTGCATTGTTGGTTCTGGGTAGGTATAAGTGTGAAGCTTTGAATTGTTAAGGATGCTTACGATGGATGACTAAATGTTTAATTTAATTTTGCCTAAGGCACCAGACTTACAAAGCCATTAGCCCATATTTGGAAAGAGTCTCTCTACTTAGTGATTTTGTTGAATTGTCACTCCGCTCTAATCATTAGCCAGAAGGAAAGCTAGGTCCAGAAAGAATGGGAGTGAAGATGAATTCCTTAAGGGGTTGATTTCTCTCTCTCATCAAACAAGTTGTGAAAAGTTTTGTAGAAACTAGATCAATGATTCTTCCCAGAAAAACTTTTTAACTGCTATAGATAGAAAATTTGAAAGATATAGATTTTTTTCAAAAGGGGTAAAGGTTCTTTTTGCCTCAGATACTCGGATGACGCTGCCCTTATGGCAGAAAACAAAGAAGAACTAAAGAGTCTCTTGATGAAAATAAAGAGGAGAGTGAAAAAGATGGCTTAAAACTCNGTGCTGCAATTCATGGGGTTGCAAAGAGTCAGACACGACTGAGCGACTGAACTGAACTGAACTGATATTCCTATTTATAGAAATGAGTAAATGCTTCAAGTATCACAGAAATATACAATTTACAAATTAAAAACACTTACAGTACATTCTCCAGGGATTATTGTTTTAACATATCAGTATATATTCCTCCATATTTGTGTATATCACAAAAATATTATCATTATTTTTATAATTTGTTTTTTATTTTTTCCATCTTTTAGAAATCTAATTTGTTTCATCTAACAACAAGTAACTGAAAAGTACATTTAACCAATCCATAATTGATGAACATGTGTTATTTATAAATTTATCACAATTAATGTAATGTCATAATCAATATCTCTGAACAAGTAACTTTGTAGCGACCTATTCAAATAAAGTAACTCACGTCCAGTTAAAATAAATATATTTTTTAAATAGATGAAAAAATGTTGAAAAGCAATATTATTCATATTGATGAGAAAAATAATTTGTTCACAATTTACACATAAAAAACATAAAAATAATAAACTGTCAAAGAGGGAACAAAATTTTCTAACCTACAGAAGAAATTTCAACTGTCAAAAAAATCATAGAAATGCCAACTTAAACATGGAGCTATCATTTTTCCATCAGTAAAGTTATTTTATATTCTTTTAGAAAACTATTTGGCATCAAGATCTTTAAGTGTTATAAATCAATCATTGTAAATATATAAGCTGAACCTTCAACAACATCTAAAATCAATTCATGAAAAGTACATAGTTAACATTTGATATAATTAATAAATGAAACAATAGAAAATTAGCAATAATTGTGAAAATTTAAAAACACATTGAAGAAACTATATTACTATGTTACCAGGGCTCCATTTCTGTGTCTATGGATATGTTTCCTTTCAGGTGTACTTCTAAGGAAGAAAAACTTTTAGACAAAAATGAATGATTCCCCTCTAATTAGCTGCTACACATTGATATTCTTTTATATTGGCCTTGCAAAAACTAATACCTAACTTCTATAACAGATATCATTGTTATTTTAATGATAGAGCATAGTTTTATAATTGAGATGATAGCAATTCTTATCATATAGTTTAAGAACAACAAATAAGAGTTCTCATAATTTAGAATAATTTTAAAGAGTGATTTACTAGCTTTCAAAATAAAATGACAATAGGAGTTTCTCATGTGGCTTCCATGCATTTCCCAATATTCTTAGAAGACTTAGAAAATTACTGTGTTTGAGATGTGTAAAGAAACCATATTCTCTAACCTTCTCTGTGTCTTTCCTCATGGGCCCAGTTAGAACCTTTGAGGATCTGAGTTTTGGAGTTATTGAAAATGATTTACCTTTAATCATCATATGAATAAAGGCCACTGGCTTTGTGCAATTCCCATCCCTGATATAACATTCTAAACCTATCTTAATTCTGGGCAACAGCAAGATGGCATTCATCTATCCCTTCTTAGTTTGATGATTGTTTCTATTGTTGTAATGAAAGCAAACACCAACCAGAAATATCAGTTACTCCAGTTTTCTTCATTTTACTTTACATTCTGAGTTTACTAGTCTTCTGCATCACCACCAAATAAGGTTAATCAATCATTATTTTCTGCTTTTGGTTTATACAATCAGACAGAATGATATCTTCAAAACACACCAAATTATAATATATGTATAAGTGAAGATGTCTGTTTACATTTTTTTCAGACTAAGGAGAAAGCGCAATAGTTGGCACATAGTAGAAAACAAAATAAATTTATGCTTAAGGAATTAAAAATAAGCCAGGGTCATTTTTTTTAATCAATGGGATTAAAAGGGATTAAACCTAAGACAATCTCTATCTCACTACACTATTTTAAATGCTTTTTCTTGGACTCAAACTCCAAATACTGCAAATAACTCAAGCAGCTCAATATCAAAAAACAAACAACCCAATCAAAAAGAGGACAGAGACTTAGTAAGAAATTTTTCTGAAGAATTACATAGATACGGCCAGCAGATACATGAAAAGATGTTCAACATGACTAACTATTAGTGAAATGCAAATCAAACCTACAATGAGATATCACCTCGCATTGGTCAGAATGGCCATCATCAAAAAGTCTATAAAAAATAAATGTTGGAAAAGGTGGGGAGGGGGAAGGAATGCTCTTACAATGGGAAATATTTCCACAATATTCCACAAATATTTCGTTTGTGGAAATACAAATTGGTACAGCCGCTATGGAAAACAGTAAGGAGATTCCTTAAGAAACTAAAGATAAAGCTAACATATGATACAGCAGTCCCACTCATGGGCAAAATATCTGGAGAAAACCATAGTTTGAAAGGATACATACTCTCTAATAGTCACTGCAGAACTGTTTACAATAGCCAAGACATAGACATGTAAGCAACCTAAATGTCCACTAACATGAATGGATAAGAAGATGTGCCACATACATGCAATGGGATATTGCTCAGCCATTACCAGAATGACATAATGCCATTTGCAGCAATACAGATGGACCGAGGATTTATCATATTAAAATGAAAGTAAGTCAGAGGAACAACAAATATTATATGATATAGCTCACATGCAGAATATTTCAAAAATGATACAAATGAATTTATTCACAAAACAGAAGTAGACTTACAGATTCAGAAAACAATCATATGATAATCGAAAGAGAAAGATAAGAAGGAAGAGATTAGAGTTTGGAGTTAACAAACACACACTGCAGTATTTAAAACAGATAACCAATAAGAATCTGCTACATAGCACAGAGAGCTCGGCTCAATATTCTGTAATAACCTAAATGGGAAAAGAATTTGAAAAAAAAAGAATAAACATATGGATAACCAAATCACTTTTCTGTACACCTGAAATACAACATTTTAAATCAACTATAATCCAATATAAAACAAAATTTTTAAGAAAAAAATCTAAAATTAAAAAATAAAACACTACTAATATGAAGAATATAAAGCAGAGATTATATTCTTTTTTCTGTAAGTCCAAAATTATTGAGAGATGGAATATTTTAAAAATTCATATTCAAATTTGAGGAATGCTAAAAGATGGAACATTAAAAATTATTACCAAATAAAATTCTAATCTAATGAGTAGCCTTCACACATATGTCACATAGAAAGCATTATGTCAAATTCCAGAAGAGAATAATAGAGAGCTCTGTCCTGGGTGTTCATTGGAAGGACTGATGCTGAAGCTGAAACTCCGGTAGTTTGGCCACCTCACGCAAAGAGTTGACTCATTGGAAAAGACTCTGATACTGGGAGGGATTGGAGGCAGGAGGAGAAGGGGACAAGAGAGGATGAGATGGCTGGATGTCATCACTGATTAGATGGACATGAGTTTGGGTGAACTCCAGGAGTTGGTGATGGACAGGGAGGCCTGGGTTGCTACAATCCGTGGGGTCGCAAAGAGTTGGACACAACCGAGCAACTGAACAGAACTAAACTTGTCTCTCTATTTTTAAGCCATCCAGAATTTCAAATAAACACTTTGTCAAAGAAATCAAGAAAAAGGTACAGGAAATTACATTAGGCATCTGTGTAAGGGACAACTAATGGTAAGATTTGGTGTTAGTTCTAGAAGATATTGTAGGTCATCATAGAAACACTAAGCTTCAGCTTCTTTGGCATTAGTGGTTGGGGCATAGACTTGGATTACTGTGATACTGAATGCTTTGCCTTGGAAAAGAACATAAGATCATTTTGCCTTTTTTGAGATTGCATCTGAGTACTGCATTTTAGACTCTTTTGTTGACTAAGAGGGCTACTCCATTTCTTCTAAGGGATTCTTCCCCATAGCAGTAGCTGTAATGGTAATCTGAATTAAATTTGCTCATTCTGGTCCATTTTAGTTCACTGGTTNAGAACATAAGATCATTTTGCCTTTTTTGAGATTGCATCTGAGTACTGCATTTTAGACTCTTTTGTTGACTATGAGGGCTACTCCATTTCTTCTAAGGGATTCTTCCCCATAGCAGTAGCTGTAATGGTAATCTGAATTAAATTTGCTCATTCTGGTCCATTTTAGTTCACTGGTTCCTAAAATGTTGATGTTCACTCTTGTAATCTCCTGCTTGACCTTATAGAATTAACACCAAAAAAGACATCCTTTTCATCATAGGGTACTGGAATGCAACAATAGGAAGTCAAGAGATACCAGGAGTAACACGCAAGTTTGGCCTTGGAGTACAAAATGAAGCAGGACAAAGGCTAACAGAGTTTTGCCAAGAGAGAGAATGTACTGGTCATAGAAAACACCCTCTTGCAACAACACAAGAGATGACTCTACACATAGACATCACCAGATGGTCAACACAGAAATCAGACTGATTATATTCTCTGCAGCCAAAGATGGAGAAGCTCTATACAGTCAGCAAAACAAGACCAGGAGCTGACTGTGGCTCAGATCAATGAACTCCTTATTGCAAAATTTAGACTTAAATTGAAGAAAGTAGGGAAAACCACTGGACTATTCAGGTATGATCTAAATCAAATCCCTTACAACTATACAGTGGAAGTGACAAAGAGATTCAAGGAATTTGATCTGAAAGACAGTGCCTGAAGAACTATGGACAGTCATTCATAACACTGTACAGCAGACAGTAATCAAAACCATCCCAAAGAAAAAGAAATGCAAAAAGGCAAAATGGCTGTTTGTGGAGTCCTTACAAATAGATGAGAAAAGAAGAAAAGTGAAAGGCAAAGAAGAAAAGGAAAGATATATCCATCTGAATGCAGAGTTCCAAAGAATAGAAAGGAGAGATAAGAAAGCTTTCGTAAGTGATCAATGCAAAGAAACAGAGGAAGACAATAGAATGGAAAAGACTAGATCTCTCTTCAAGAAAATTAGAGATACCAAGGGAACATTTCATGCAAAGATGGTCTCAATAAAGGACAGAAATGGTATGGGACTAAAAGAAGCAGAAGATATAAAGAAGAGGTGGCAAGAAAACACAGAAGAATTATACAAAAAAGATCTTTATGACCCAAATAACAATAATGGTGTGATCACACACCTAGAACCAGACATACTAGAATGTGAAGTCAAGTGGGCCTTAGGGAGGATCACTATGAACAAAGCTAGTTGACAACACCCTTATGGCAGAAAGTGAAGAGGAGCTAAAAGCCTCTTGATGAAATGAAAGAGGAGAGTGAAAAACTGGCTTAAATCTCAACATTCAAAAACTATGAACATGGCATCTGGTCCCATCACTTCATAGCAAATAAATGGGGAAACAATGGGAACAGTGACAGACTTTTTTGGGGGGCTCCAAAATCCAGATGATGACTGCAGCTAATGAAGTTAAAAGACACTTGATTCTTGGAAGAAAGGCTATGACCAACCTAGATAGCATATTAAAAAGCAGTGATATTACTTTACCAACAAAGGTCTGTATGGTCAAAACTACGGTTTTTCCAGTAGTCATGTATAGATATGAGGATTGGACCATAAAGAATGCTGAGCACTGAATAATTGATGCTTTTGAACTGTGGTGTNGTTAAAAGACACTTGATTCTTGGAAGAAAGGCTATGACCAACCTAGATAGCATATTAAAAAGCAGTGATATTACTTTACCAACAAAGGTCTGTATGGTCAAAACTACGGTTTTTCCAGTAGTCATGTATAGATATGAGGGTTGGACCATAAAGAATGCTGAGCACTGAATAATTGATGCTTTTGAACTGTGGTGTTGGAGAAGACTCTTGAGAGTCCTTTTGACTGCAAGGAGATCAAACCAGTCAATCTTAAAGGAAATCAACACTGAATATTCATTGGAAGGACTTAAGTTGAAGCTCCAATACTTTGGCTACCTGATGTGAAGAGGTGACTCATTGGAAAAGAGCCTGGTGCTGGAAATGACTGAAGGCAGGAAGAGAAGAGGACGACAGAGGAATGGATGAGGTTGGATGGCATCACTGACTCAATGGACATGAGTTTGAGCAAGCTTGGGAGTGGGTGATGGACAGGAAAGCCTGGCATGCTGCAGTCCATGGGTTCGCAGAGTCACACACAGATGATCGACTGAACAGAGGTGAATGGAAAGATTTTAAATATATCTTATGTGAGTAACTCTCACAGGGATAGAACTGCTCAAACCCATCTAAAGCTACAGCACAGTACAGTGTTTAGTTGTTCAGTCACGTCAACTCTTTGTGACCATTTGCACTATAGCCCACCAAGCTCCTCTGTCTATGGGATTTCCCAGGAAAAATACTGGAGTGGGTTGCCATTTCCTTCTCCAGGGGAACTTCCCACACCAAAGATCGAACCCAGGTCTCTTGCCTTATAGACAGATTCTTTACCATCCGAGCCACCAGGGAAGCTACAGTCACATCAGTTGTTCAAAGAGGCAGCTTTTCCTGGAGCCCAAACACTCTGTGGGAGAGAATACTCTAATGGGCTGCAATAATATTCAGTGCCCTCTGCTTCTCAATCGCCCTCACATGGTCACAGCCTGACACTGCTAGATAGAGAGTAAGATAAACTAAATGATTGTCTAAGATAAACTGAATGACTGTCTCTCAGGTTTAGGATTTTTATTTTCTTCTTTTCCTATCCTGTCCTTATTAGTCAGTTGGAATGTACTTACTCAACTTCCAAACCTCCTAGGAATAATTGATAATTTTATCCAGGAAATTTCCCATGGAACTCCACACTGGACCAAAAGTCCCCCTCAGGTGTTCCCTTACCATCCTGTATTTGATTTCTCCTAAAATGTTCATTCTTTCATATTTCAGTGTTCTACTCCTGTTTTTTTGCATGATGCTGCTGAAACTTTAGGGATTAATAAGAAATGTCTCGTAACGATAAACAGAAGCTCAGGAAGTGCCTGACTTGTGATATATTCTAGGGGGATTATCTGTCTTCTTCAGAACTGATGCTTTGTTTGGCAAACAAATTTTTGATACTAATTTGACTTCGTCTGTAGCTTTTCTAGATGGAGGAAATACTTCCATTAATAGATATCACTTTCTTGGTCTTCTTGACAGGTCTAGTTATCGCTGTAAATTAAAACCATGACCTTCTGGGTCATACAGGAGTTCATGGGAATTCAGTTAGCATGTGTGCATTCATCTCCAACTGATGCCACTGACATTTTAGCAGGAGGGTTCCTGGTTAGGAGGGGTGTTCTATGCACTTACATATTTAGTAGCATGCATAATCCTGACCCGACAGATGCAAGTAGCACCCCTTCACCCCTTGTGACAAACAAAACTATCTCCAGGTATAGAAAAATACTCCTGGGAAGCAGCACTGGTCCCTGATTAGAACCATTGTCCTTAGCTTCATTTGCTTCCCAGGTGGCGCAGCATTAAAGAATCCACATGCCAAAGAGGTCTGGGGAAGATCCCTCAGGCAGGAATATCCCTTACAGAAGAAAATGGTACCCACTCCATTATTCTTGCCTGTGAAATCCCATGGGCAGAGGAGCCTGACAGACTACACACAGACCCAGGGGTTCCAAAGAGTCGGACACCGCAGAGCTATTGAGCATGCATGCCAGAGTAAGTCAGGCAGTCTGAATTACTGAATTGGGCAGAAATGGAAAAAGCAAGATCTCCAGTTCCAGAAACAAGAGTCTTGGGTTAGTTGTACATGGACTCACTCTCTTCCCCAACCATTCTTGTGGTGCCAAATGGTTGTGTCCTACCAGCTATATCCCCATCTGGTTCATATAAACCAAAGGTTAGACTAATAGCATTTACTTATCTTACCCACAGTAAATTTGTCAAAAAGGGAAGCCTACAGCTGAAGACAATCTGTGATCTGGCTCAGTGGCTCCCATCTGTAGATTAATATAAGAGCTTCTCCAGACCTACAAGACTCTTCGTACCAGGAACCAGTGTGAGGAATCCCGCCTGTAGCAAAGGTCACGAGGAAGGAAGCCCGACAAAACACAAAGGCGTGATCTGGCTTCAGGGGTTCCCCCTGGGTTTTCCTGAACATCTACCCCCCAAAACCAGAGTCTTCCTGCTTTATTGTACTGTGCTTTCCACTCTTCTGACATTCTCTGGAAAAAGTTAACTCAGGGCTTCAGTTAACAGTCTTCTGCATATAAAAAGAAGGTCTCGGTTTAAACCCTCCTGATGGCTTTCTAACTTACCTATCCAGTCTGCCCGGACTTTTTACAACTTGTGAATTGTTTACAGGCCCTCAACTGCGAGAGGCACAAAGCTTAAAGCATCTTAAAGATACAGAGCCTTTTCTAAAGAGCTAAAAATTATATTGGTGATGAGTTTCACTGCTGAGTCAATGACTGCTGCCAGGCCTCCATATTCTTTATCTTTTAGGCACCTGGAGGATATTAATCAATGTAATCAGAATGCAGAAATAGGAATATAGTAGTTTTGATGTTAGCAACACTAGACTTTTGAGTTAGTTACTTCTCTTTTTGTTATAAATCACTGTACTCCTTTTCCTTGTTATAGACTGTTGTATGTAAGAATGTAACTTTATTTAGTGCTTTCTGAGAGTGGCACCAGACATTGGGAAGAACACCACAAATAAGTCTTCTGGTTGACAAACCCTTATCAGAAAAGAGCGGTAAAATGTTAACTGGCCTTCTGGCCAGAAGATGATGTAAGTCACCTAAGTCTTGTGTATATAACTAGGTATGCAGAGAGAAAGCCTGGTCTTGATAAGAGTCAGGGCTGCTGACACTGCATCATTTTATATTATCCATTGATCTTTATGTACAAAAAAAGGTATAAAAAGCCTTTACAACAATAGAGGATGGCCCAGTCACTGGACTGGTTTCCCCTGTGTCTTTTCTTACTCTCCTTTTCAGGCTGAATTCCCATCTGGAGCGGGGAGGCTCACCATGTCTACTTACTTGCCCTGATTTCTAAGGTCCGTGAGAGAGGGAGCCTAAGGTGGGGCACTCTCTGTTATTCAAACGAGCGCTGGTGGCCCAATGTAGATGGTGCAAATCTCTTGTCCTGAGGTTTTACTAGCTTTTCCCGTAAACCAAGTTATTCAGCCTCTTTTCTCCACTAATTTTCCTACTATACTATTTCTTTCTTAATCTCTCTATATATTTCTAAATAAATAAGTTTTCCTCACTTACACCGTCTCCCCTTCGAATTCCCTGGATCCACCAGGGCTGGATCCCGGCACCTTTGGACCCATCAAAACAAAATATTTTACTTTAAGGACCTAAAAGTTTGTGTTTCTGGTGAATAAATGCACACATGAATTTACCTTTAATGCCAGCTTTAGAAATAAACATTAACAGAAATGTAGAGTGAAGCAAACTCCTTCCGAAAGCAAAGGAGTGTGAAAAAAAAAACCAACTTTATTCCTTTTGGATCACTCTGTACAAACAACCTTCTCCTTCCCATGTTTTTATTTATGTAATAATTTGTCATTTTGAATTCAAAATAAACAAATGCTATTTTGAAAATCAAACAAACCTGGGATTCAGAGTCAGAAGACCTGAGTCTGAATTCTCCATCTGGGTCAGTGTGTGGCCACCGTCATCTTGTCAAGTCACTATTTTTAGCAAGATTTTTTTTTTTAATCTATAATTTGAACGACAAAAATAAAACCTGCTTAACTGTCAGTGTCATGAATGTTCAAGATGACAATTATGAGCATGGTGAAAGGACAACATGGAAAATCATGTCTATTTGCTACAGAACAGGAGAGAGAAAATTTACACTCAGTGGACGGCTGGATCCAGTGTTCGCCCCAACCTCTGATGCAGAGCACTTAAAGCTGTCACATTCAGGTGTAATAAATGCACTTTGTCAAAAACAAATCTACACGGAAGCCAGGGACTGAAAATTATAAAGACAAATGGCTCGTTAAATGCCAAAGGCTAATCATCTCTGTACAAATAACAGGTGTTCTGAGTGAAGGTCCATGTTTTGAGAGCCCTAAGACTACACTGGTGTTCATTTCCACTGATTTCAATGAGAGAGCCAATGTGTAAAAAGACTAATTATAACAATGCAAAGAAAATAAAAGGAAAAAGTCCACTCTCTGCTTGAGATGTATGCAGGCTGTTGTAGGGAACACTTTCCCTTCTGATGAATCACATCAGACCACCAAGGTTGCCTACACACCTTACTCAGAAATGAGCTGGAATTGCACCTGTTCTACACCTTTCTCCCTCATTAAATCCTTCCTCATCCATGGAAAACTGGTTGATGCTTACTGCGCCCCTCCTGTGTGGCCTGAAAAACTTTAATGGGGTGGAATCACATAATCACGGAGCATTCCCTGGTCTGGTGAACAAACTGCACATACTGAACAAACAGGGGCAAACGTTCCTCCAAAGGGCTGATGAGCCCATTGGCAGTTTAATTTAAAGGTGCCCTGGGGTAGCGGAGCCACCTCATCTGGTCTCTTTATGTTTGTGTGATCACAGAACCAGACCGATTCCTTCCTTTTATTCCTGGACTGTGGCTTCCAAATCACAAAACAATGAGAACCCTCCCCTGATATGCATCTAAAAACTCAGCTTCGAGGTCACTGGCCTCCATCGCAACTGTCCATACCCATTCCTTATACCATTTGCAAAGCAGCCCAAGAGGCTAATAGGAAGGGTTTATTGCTGTAACTGCCTTGCCCATGACGACAATGCCTGTCTCACACTTGGAATAACTGGGCTTTGTCCTTTTAGATGCCATATATCAAGAACCACAGATCAATTTCAATGGACCTTTAAAAGATTAGTAATTTCATCTGACATTTTCTGAGTATATACTGTATTTTATATTTTGGTCACTGTGGCTCAGCATTTCACCTGTTGTTATTTCATTTAATGCCTACGTCAGTTATGAAGTTAGCACTATACATAACATGCCAAATCCTTACATACAAGCATTGAACTAACTTTTTTAGATTTTCTAGCCAGAGACAGTGATTTGTTTTTGTTTGAATAGTGCACTATGTTAGAGCAGTGGTTCCCACCTTCTTGGTCCCACGGATGGGATTCATGGAAGATGATTTTTCCACGGGTTGGGGGAGATGGTTTCAGGACGATTCAAGCATATTAAATACTTGCTTGTGGTTTAGTCAGTGAGTCATGTCCGACTCTTGAGACCCCATGGTCCAGAGCCCACCAGGCTCCTCTGTCCATGGGATTTCCCAGGCAAGAACACTGGAGTGCGTTGCCATTTCCTTCTCCAGGGGATCTTCCCGACCCAGGGATGATTTTTGTACACTTTATTTCTATTATTATTACATCAGATCCATCTCAGATCATCAGGCATTAGATCCCAGAGATTGAGGACTCCAGCCTTAGAGCATTTGCAATTTTGTATTTTATTCTCATTATGATTGGTGAAGATTAACGACAAGGTCAATGCCCCATTTTACAATGGCAGGCTCTAAGGTTCTCAAGTTTTAAGTAATTGGACAGCGGAAAAGGGAGGGCTTTATCTAAAATTCAAACCCACTGGCCACAAACTAGAGATTTTTCCCTGTAAAACATATAGTGACAAATCCAACATGATCTTAAAATACCCTGAGAAAGCAAAGGCTTGAGCTAACCACTGCATTTTTTTTTTTTGTAATTGACTTGTATTTTAAGCCAGGAGTCAGCAAACTGGCCCTCTGGTCAGATTTGTCTGCCACCTGCCCTTGTAAATAAAGTTTTATTGGAGCACAATCACTCCTTTTTTTTTTTTAGGTATCATCTATGGCTGGTTTTGTGCTCCAGCTACAATGAGAGTTGAGTACTGTCCCACTTCCCTAGAAGAACCCTCTATATTCCTGGGTTTTGCACCCCTTGGGCACAAGGTTGGGTCCACTGATACAAACACTGTGGATACAGTGAGTCCATGTACTCGATGTATCATACAATTTTATACAAGCATCTGTGCATCCTCAGGTTCTGGTATCCCAAAGAGTTCCTGAAACCAATCCCCTGCACATACTGAAGGACAATTGTTGTTGTGACACAAATTGTATGCTTGCAAATTAATATATTTATTTTCTGGTCCTTTTTGGGAAAAAACGATTACCAATGCCTGCTTTGTGGCTCAGCGATAAAGAACCCTCTTGCCAATGCAGGAGACATAGGTTCAGTCCCACAGTTGGGCAGATCCTCTGCGGAAGGGTATGGCAACCCACTCCAGTATTCTTGAAGGGAAAACCCTATGGACAGAGAACCCTGGCAGGCTACAGTCGATGGGGTCGCAAACAGTCAGACACAAATGAAGTGACTGAGCAGGCATGCATGCTCTAGACGATAAAGGAACTCTCCTCGTGACAGATTTGGCTTGGGAATGACTGTGAATAAACATTTTATTATTTTTTTTAATTGTGAGGCAACTAACCTAGGATAGTGTTAGTCTTCATAATACAAATAGAATGAATTCTGAAATTTTCTGCAGGAGAGGTGTTTGCTATTAAAACTATATTTCCCAGAAGAGTACTCATGGCTTTGCCTCCAGCTATATCCTCTGGCCATCCGTGCTCACATGGCAGCCTGGGGCTGAGTGCCTTCCGGCCCAGGGTCACGAGGGCTCCCCTACCTGCTCTGTGGACCCTCAGCCTCACACTCTCGGTGACCTTCTCCATCACTCCTGCCTCTGTCTATTCTACTTTTAGCTTACGTGTCCTTTCCTATTAATGATTAAACAGGCTAAAATCTACCCCCAACACAAATAATATGACTTAGGTCCTCTCTCTGCTTCTAGATACCAATTTGTTCTCTCTCCCATCTTTCATGGTGAGCTTCTTGGAAGAGCTATCTACAATCATGTCTCTGCCCTCAGTTACTCTCTAATCCATTGCCTTTGGCTTTTTGTCTACACCACAGACCACTTCTGCATCCGTATGTACGGAGATGGGTGTGTACACACAGACACACACACACAAATTTTTGAAGATGGCTATTATGTCTTGAGAATTAATTCATAATAGTGAAACTGCTGAGTGAAAGGTATGTAACATTTTAAGCCACCCAGAAAAGCTCTGTTTATATTTCTACCAGCAGTGAACAAGAGTATTTAATTCCCCAGGCACTGGTAACAGTGGAACATCGTCATTTTTAAAAACTTAGTTCAGTTCAGTCGCTCAGTTGTGTCTGACTCTTTAATAGTAGTTTTTAAAGGTTGTATTAATTTGTTTTCTTTGATTACTCATAATGCATTTAATCTTTTCATCACCTAACTGGTAGAGGATTAAGATCCAATTTCCAGTATATGGTCTTTGAAAATTTTTCTTTTCTAATGTAAAACACTTATAAAATAAGCCAGTAATTTTAAAAGTTGTGCAGTATCATTTAACCCAATTATAGTAATAATTTATCTGAAATAAAGATGGGCATGAAGTCATAATAAATGTGACATTAAATTATGAAAATAGCAATCCAACAAGCCATGCAGCCAAAAAAAAAAAAAAGAAATGAAATAAACTGAAATATCAAGAAATAACTTGAAAGGTCAAAGATCTATGAACACTTTGACTCTAAACTATTAGGCTTTAGGGGAATCTTTTAGGAACCTAAAAACTAATGGGTATATTTCATTTAATATTTTTCCTTGAAGAAGATAACAAAACATACCACAAAAATCAAAAATTCAAATAGAACAATTTTTTTAACTTAACATTTATGAAGCAGGTTTCTTTTTTGTTTTCATAAATTTTTCCTTAATGTATGATGAAATGAAAGTATGCCCTTTATAAAAATTAAATCTTATTAGAATATTTTGCATTATATTTCACTTTTTTATTGGGACCTTTGATGCTAAAGAATTTAGATAAGAATTAAAATATAAGTAAATTACTTTGCTAATGAGATAGTCTAATGTTAGATACAAAAAACACATAATATTACAGTGATTCTGTTGAAAATACTTGAAATCATATAGGGTCATTTGATACTGTTGAGATGTAAACAGAAACTAAAGTATAAATAAAATAAATAGAAATTGCTTGGTTTTAGGACTAAGGCTTGATAATAAATTTGGTCATGGTGACTAAATATGGATTCAAAATATCTTGCCAGTGAAGGTGTGAGACCTCTTATGAACCTGTGATGTCTGCTAAATTAATTAAAAGCAAATCACAAGATAACACATTTTGAGAAAGAAATATTAGCAACTGCTATTAAAGATGGATCCTGGAGGGCACCATAATATTTTTAAAAGTTAAGTGTTTTTGACTCCAAATTAATTTATATATTTTGATTCTTTACATAATCATCTCCATTAAACTGTAGTCCTATTTCTATTTATTTATCTAGAATGCTGCCTTATACAGGTTGTTGTTCCAGAAATGTTTATTGAATGAATGAATCTTTCTTTTGTGACAAGTCCTTGAGTCTTCATGAGATTTTTTCTTTCTTTTAAATTAGATTTTATTGGAATATAGTTGCTTTATGATGTTGTTAGATTTTACTGTATAGCAAAATGAATAAGCCATACATACACATATATTCCCTCCCTTTTGTAACTCCTTCCCATTTAGGTCACCGTCGTACATTAAGTAAAGTTCCCTGGATGGGAGACTTCATCATTTTTAAGGTAACCTGCATAATGTTTAAACAATGCTTCTTGTCTTTATAACCATTAAATGTAGTAATTTGGTTGTAATTTTAAACAATCTGGATCTGAACTGATGTGTTTTAACAATCATTTTACAGTCTGCAACATAAGGCTTAAAGTTTATATAATCTTTGGCTCTGGAATTCTGATTCAGTGACTACGTTCTAATGACATAATAAAAGATTTAGCACAAAAGTTGACTCTAAAACAACATATTTTTGAAACATTACAAACATATTTAAAAAGAATCTTCCTTCTATATTACAGTTATTAATGCTATTATTTATTAATGATCATGAAAGCAACTGAGTAAAGTGAAATAGATGAGTCAGGAGAATTACAAAATTATTTACAATTAAGCATTCTAATTCTTCTAATGAAGAGATTCTAAGTTGAAAATAATTTTTAAGCAATTGTCAAAACAAGCAAAATCCATCAGTTTCTGGAGAATAGGTGATCATTTGGTGGAAGGGACACTCCATCACTCACTGATCTCCATATACATTTTACTCCAGGTACATCTATCTATTGGACTTCCCTGATGGCTCAGAAAGTAAAGAATCCGCATGCAATTCGGAAGTCCCGGGTTCCATCCCTGGCTTGGGAAGATTCCCTGGAGGAGGGCATGGTAACCCATGCCTCTATTCTTGCCTGGAGAATTCCCATGAACGGAGGAGCCTGGTGGGCAACATGGGGTCACAAAGAGTTGGACACGACTGAGCAACTAAGGACACATCTATCTATTAAGAGTCTACTACATGCCAGACATTTTTCTAAGTGCTTATGGACTAGAATCGCCCTATGCAGGGTCTTGCATTAATACAAGAGATTCTGTTAATCCTGTGAGCAATGGGGGAGAAGAATGACATGATTAGACTTATCATTTAAAGATTATCCTTGGTAGTGGTGGTTTAGTTGTTGAGTCATGTCTGTCTCNATGATTAAGGTCCTACAGAAGGGATGAAATAAAGCATCTGAGAGACAAGGGCAGGAAATGTCCACCGTGCAAATTTCCCATCCCACTGGGTCTCTCTCACCCCTCCCAAGTAGCACAATAAAATATAGCAGTAACACACGTTGAGAGGTTTTCTAACAACTGATGAGGTAGAATATTTAAAAATTCATCCTGTAGTCATCCAGAGATTTTTGCTCAGTCCACATTTATGTTTTTCTGTCCACAGAGTCATTGCTTTTCAATGCCATTCAAATTAAAACCTGCCCAAAAAGTCGTGAGAAAAAATACGCCCAAGTAAATGACGGGACTTAATTTCAAAGTGAGACTTAACATATATTTCATTTGGAAGAGGGTGGAGTTAGCCCCCGTAGATGATGTTTGAGCAGAAGACTTCTGAGCTACTGAATTTCTGTTTTCCAGAAACTATTTACTAGCTTTAAGTTTTTCAGATTATGGTAGGCGAGTTAGCAGGCTTTTGAGAATTCCATGTTAGGAAGAAAAAGAAACAGACTGCCTAGAAATATTGTCATCTGTTGTGAGCAGAGAGATGTGGTAGCTGGCTTAGTGAAGGAAATTCTGAAAATGACCACATATGGATAAACGGAAGTTTAGGAATTCTATCTCCATAACCTAACNCTATTTACTAGCTTTAAGTTTTTCAGATTATGGTAGGCGAGTTAGCAGGCTTTTGAGAATTCCATGTTAGGAAGAAAAAGAAACAGACTGCCTAGAAATATTGTCATCTGTTGTGAGCAGAGAGATGTGGTAGCTGGCTTAGTGAAGGAAATTCTGAAAATGACCACATATGGATAAACGGAAGTTTAGGAATTCTATCTCCATAACCTAACCCTGGACTTCCCTGGTGGCTCAGACGGTAAAGAGTCCACTTTCAACTGTGGGAGACCTGGGTTTGATCGCTGGGCTGGAAAGATCCCGTGGAGGATGGCATGGCAAACCACTCCAGTACTCTTGCCTGGAGAATCCCCATGGACAAAGGAGCCTGGAGGGTTACAGTCCATGGGGTCATAAAAGAGTTAGACACAATTGAGCAACTAAGCACAGCATAACCTAACTTTAACCTATGATGTAATAAATGTTATGGCCCCATAGCATATCCAGTGCTTCTCAAACTGAGGTCCCTGAATCAGCAACATTAGCACCACCTTTTGAACTGTGGTGTTGGAGAAGACTCTTGAGAGCCCTTTGGACTGCAAGGAGATCCAACCAGTCCATTCTGAAGATCAACCCTGGGATTTCTTTGGAAGGAATGATGCTAAAGCTGAAGCTCCAGTACTTTGGCCACCTCATGTGACGAGTTGACTCACTGGAAAAGACTCTGATGCTGGGAGGGATTGGGGGCAGGAGCAGAAGGGGCCGACCGAGGATGGGATGGCTGGATGGCATCATGGACTTGATGGACGTCAGTCTGAGTGAACTCCAGGAGTTGGTGATGGACAGGGAGGCCTGGCATGCTGTAATTCATGGGATTGCAAAGAGTTGGACACGACTGAGCGACTGAACTGAACTGAACTGAAACACCTATTAGGAATCTGTGTATTAACACAGCCTCCCACTGATTATAATATGGACTACTGTTTCAAAACCACTACTCCAGGCCACAGTCCTAGAACTCTGCTTCCAAGTTTATGTCCGGCATCCTGTCCCTTCCTACTCAATTACAGAACACCATCCAATAGGACACCTCGACCAATCAAATTCTCTCCCTCTATAATTTAACCTAAGAAACATCAACACTGGGAAATCTGTAACAGGTGATGGTTTTTGAAATTGGAAAGTCAGATATACTTAGATATAATGTGAACTGACATTTTAGGGTCTTGTGAGGAATATCGGGTGTCGGTTTATTAACCAAAGTAGGAAAGTAGAGCAGCTACACAAAGAGATGAGAAAAGAGAGAGAGAGTTAAGTGGCCACTTTTTGTTCCTATAGTTTTCTTACTCTTGGTTTCGGGCTCATGTCATTTATGGCTGTGTTTTTGTTCACGGGTTTGGTGTGGCGTCTCTGCATAAATGTCCTATCCCACTCTCCCCTTTATTTTCATGAGCTTAGGTACATTTCTCTTTCCTGTAACAAAATAATTCTAATACAAATGTGTGCATAATAGTAGTCAGGTAGTTGTTTAAATAAAGGAAAATAAGAGTTATCAGCTGCTGAGTATGGCTAAAGGATTTGCAGTTAATTGGTGGATGCAATTATTTAAATGAACCTTTTCAAACACAAGCAAAACGCTGAAAGCAAACAAAGTGAAGATATATACTTGGGAGCATTGGGGATAAGTGTTTTCTAATTATCTATTAAACTATCCTAAGGACACCATTTCTAGTACACGTTCTAGTTGTTCTAGTTTAAATGAATCCCATGATGCTTGGGTATTTCTGGATGTAGCAGAAAATAACCTAAACTTTTAGCTTGCTGCTTATCTCTTATTTGATTTTGAACATTTTATTTACCCCTTTAGACCTTGAAGGTTTTTTCCCCTCTGCTTACCGAAGAAAATATCTTAATTGCAGCATTATGATAATATAAGGGTTTTATATGCGGAAGGAGGTATTTTAAGATAGCTCTTACATTGAGAGGTTTTCTTGTAATATTTCTGTCTTACATTTACTTTAATTGGCATTTAAAGAATTTTTGTTCACATCGTTAACCCTTACTAATATGAATGACTGAATTAATCAGAGAGTAAAAGGACAAATTTTCCTTAATGAAGAATTCCAAACAATAAATGTAGAAAGAATGGAAGAAATCAAAAATTGCAAATAGCACACTAGAGTAATAATTGCTATAGGCAAGATCCACTGACAAAGGATAAAATTAATGAGCAGAACTTTAAGGAGAAAAAGGATACTTACATAGTCTCAAAGCTCCTCCTCCAAGTATTTATTAATTACTCCCATAATCTTAAACATTTCCCAGGTAAGAATACTACAGTGGGCAGCCACTTCCTTCCCCAGGGGATCTTCTGGACCAGGGACCAAACCTGTGTCTCTTCATTGTAGGCAGATTCTTTACTGCTGAGCCACCACACTCCACCAGGGGAGCTCAATTTCTTGGATAATCTTCCCTTCTGGAGGTGGAGCATAATGCCATTAAGTACAGCGTTGGCTGGACTTGGTGATTTCCTGCTCACAGATTCAAGATGGAAAGAGAAATAGCAAGTTTAGAGAAGAGAAACCTAGCAGACACTGCCTGAGACAAGTGGTCAAGGTCAGGTCACCAACAGCAATCCACCCTGATATTACATAACCCCAGATCACCACGCAAAAACCTACAACCCCGGTCTACTCACGAGCACCATCCCACAGATCCACACTGAAGGATGTTACATAAAGGCACTCTTCAGAAAGCAGGAAAATACAAGAAAAGAAGAACCGTCACAAACTGGAGAAGTTTAAGATGTGATATTTCAATGGAATGTGGCTCCTCGNCCACCATGCAAAAACCTACAACCCTGGTCTACTCACGAGCACCATCCCACAGATCCACACTGAAGGATGTTACATAAAGGCACTCTTCAGAAAGCAGGAAAATACAAGAAAAGAAGAACCGTCACAAACTGGAGAAGTTTAAGATGTGATATTTCAATGGAATGTGGCTCCTCGAAAAACAATAACAAGATGGTATTTGTAGAAAACTGATGAAAGCAAAATAAAATCTATAGTTTATACTTGTGCAAATTTATTGGTTTTGGTAAATACTCCATGATTCTGTCCAACACCTGCATTAGAGGAAGATGGATTAAGGGTATATAAGAGCTCTTCATATTCTCTATGCGACTCCTCTGTGAATGTAATCTACATTTCAAAATAATTTTTTTTTTAAAAAAACATTCACTCTATGCTACAAAGAGGAATCCAGTTCTGAAGACCTACTTTCATGACTGTTGCTATTAGGGAGTAAAGTGGACTACAGGGCATCTTTCTAAAATGATCCACCTTCCTCAGAACACAGGGATATTTTTTCCTGATATGCTTGAATTCTATCTTGTGACAAACTACTGCTATGAAGAGGTGAGTAGATACTATTAA
This sequence comes from Neotragus moschatus, assembly GCA_006410615.1. Classification (NCBI taxonomy): domain Eukaryota; kingdom Metazoa; phylum Chordata; class Mammalia; order Artiodactyla; family Bovidae; genus Neotragus; species Neotragus moschatus. The sequence continues at coordinate 237,540 of SJYA01000589.1, forward strand.
TCCATCAAAACATTTCAATGATTTAAGTCTGTAGATTACACACAAAATATTCAGTTTCTTCCAAAATCCTTAAGGCAAAAGTGTAGGCTTAGTTCCCTGAATTATTCACTTTGGCCACACATTTATCCTCTCACATTTCTTTCTTAATTTAGATATGGAGTCTTTTTTTTTTTTTTTTTTAGTTTGTTTTGCTTTACATTGACATGAATCAGCCATGAGTGTATATGAGCTTCCAGTCCCGACCCTCACCCCACTCCTGCCCCACACCATCTCTCTGGATCATCCCTGTGCATCAGTCCCAAGCATCCTGTGGAGTTTTAGATACACTGCTTAGGTTTTGTGGATCATTAGATCCTTTCAGATACTATGGTCATTAGAGTCTGTCTCCTCATCACTAATACATTGCTACGTCAAGTGATAGATTTTTCTGTAAAATAATGACAGCTACTTCATAAGACAAACTAAAAAATATCCTAAGACTCTTTATCTGAATACAATGAAGTATGCATTTACACCTCTTTAATACCTAGTTTTAATATTCTGAAAGGTTTCAAGAAGAGTTTATTAACAGATGAAGCATGACTCTCTCCCCTGTGAGAAGAGCTACTAGAGATTTTGCAGCTTGATCGCTTGATTTGAAAAGCTAAATTAATTACGGTATTTATTTATTTTTATTATTTTGTTTTTAGTTGATTTTTAAGTTTATATTTAAAAATACATAATGTGTATGCAATCTTTTCAATGCCTCTAGAAGAAGTGGCATGTAAATGAACAAAGTAAGATATTTAATTTATACACATTGATCTATATAGAAAGTAGAAAATTATATTTCAGATTCATTAGAGTCTTAGTTTCTAAAGATTTTGATAAAGCTATTTCTTAATATCTAACTTTTACAATTGTACCGTCAATACTATTAGAGCTGATCATCTCAGATGGCTGCATCTAATATATCCACATCTCTCTTAAAGGTAAATATGAAAAATAGCAAAAATTCAGTTTGGCTATTGGAATTTTCATGTAATTACTTTAGCCATTGTTAGAACATGCACTGGAACACAACAAAAAATAGGAATAAAATAAGCTCCCCAAGATGTTTGTTCACATGTAGGGGAGGATGGAGGTCTTGAGTGAGCCAAAGAGAAGGCTCACATGCAAACACAAGTCCAGCTCCCTGTTAAGTGGTCATGATAGTGGGTCCCCGGGAGAAATTAACTGCACCTTGTGAAAGCCTTCCTAGAAAGCGAGACTTAAGGATAGCCTCTTAGAGAGGAGAATTCTTCAGGTTGCAGAAAAAGCACTGTGGCTAGAGTGCTCTTCCGAGCAGAGAAGCTCATTTATGCAGCCGCATAGAGGCATGAACCAAACAGAACGGGAGAATGAGGCAACCTCAAGCCCTTCTCCAGGTCTGCACTTCAAGGTGTGTATCCTAGACTGGAAGGTAAGAGACGAGGAGGGGAAGCTGGGGTGGGACGACATCGTGAAGACACATTTTTCAAAGCACTGTGGGAATTAAAAGAAGCGCTTTATTTAGCATGCGAAATGGGTCAACTTACGTCTCTCATATTTGTTATGAGGAATAAGGGCTGCTTCCCTGGTGGCTCAGACGGTATAAGTGTCTGCCTACAATGCAGAGACCCGGGTTCGATCCCTGGGTGGGGAAGATCCCTGGAGAAGGAAATGGCAACCCACTCCAGTATTCTTGCCTGGAGAATCCCATGGACGGAGGAACCTGATAGGCTACAGTCCACGGGGTCGCAAAGAGTCGGACACCACTGAGCGACTTCACTTCACTTCATAGTGAGGAATAAGGTCTGGTGGAAAGTGCAGCATTTAACATGCAAACAGGAAAAGTCAAGAGCAGTTGTTCCTGCTATGAGCGTTGCTGCTATGATCATCTTTTGACCAGGTAGCAGGAAGGCAGTAGGCACAAAGTGTAAGCCGGAAATTAACACGATCCTATCTGTGGTTTCAGTAGTGAGGTTTTTATCCCATTAACTCTCTTACTGGCTATCAACTGCTTTCTTTTTCTTTGTTTCTAAAAAGCTAGGGTCCTGGAAAGCACAACACTGAATCAGCCTAATTCTGCATTTGGAAACACCTGTCTATGGAGGGACAAGCTTCTCTTTCCTCATTTCAAGCAACATCTTCTCTACAATCTTACTTCCGGACTCCTCCTTATCACACTGCCTCTGACACACACGAAGCGTTCAGTCCCATCACCTCTGTTGCCTGCATTTTGTCTGCATTTTTTTCTACCCTCTCCAGTCCTACCACAGCGATTCTACCTCTCCCCAAATAGGGAGTGGTTTGAATCAAGCAGTCAAGCTAAATGCATGTTGTTTAGAGTTTGGGCAAAAGACAAGGGTCTGAAGTTGGGTTTCAGGCAGTGAGGTCAGAAAAGCTATGGGAAAATGAGCTTTATTGTAAAAGTCAAATAGCTGTTCACCTGAAACAATCACAACATTGATAATTGGCTATCAGTTCAGTTCAGTCGCTCAGTCATGTCTGACTCTTTGTGACCCCATGAATCACAGCTCATCAGGCCTCCCTGTCCATCACCAACTCCTAGAGTTCACTCAGACTCACACCCATCGAGTCCGTGATGCCATCCAGCCATCTCATCCTCTGTCATCCCCTTTTCCTCCTGCCCCTAATCCCTCCCAGCATCAGTCTTTTCCAGTGAGTCAACTCTTCCCATGAGGTGGCCAAAGTACTGGAGTTTCAGCATTAGCATCATTCTTTCCAAAGAACACCCAGGGCTGATCTCCTTTAGAATGGACTGGTTGGATCTCCTTGCAGTCCAAGGGACTCTCAAGTGTCTTCTCCAACACCACATTTCAAAAGCAGCAATTCTTTGGTGCTCAGCTTTCTTCACAGTCCAACTCTCGCATCCATACATGACCACTGGAAAAACCATAGCCTTGACTAGATGGACCTTTGTTGGCAAAGTAATGTCTCTGCTTTTCCATATCCAAGTACAAAATAAAAAGTTTAAAAAGAACGAAGGTGAAATAGAGATAGTTTCCATGCATTATAAAAAGAAGTCACATCTAAATTAATAAAATCATTTTCTTCCCTTGGGGTGAAAATGTGGCCATATTTCAGGGCGGGGGCAGTGTGGTCATAGAGAATAGAGTGACCTTTCAGTGAGGCAGACTCTGTATACTCGTTACAATCCTCATTTGAAAGTTTGTGAAGAGCCATAGCTGGACCTGGATTCAGTGTTGGTTTGGATTTGGTGTGCATGACAGACTGGATTACTGTTCCCAACTGTTTGCTCAGCCCCTGCAATAGGATTATAAGGACTCCGCTACAATCATGTGAGCATTCCTGTTCATTCTGCGGGATGAGTAGGCATCTGGTCCTCCTTGCCCTTTGCTTGGTCATTTACATGCTAATTTACATTACATGCTTTGACCAATGGGCATGAAGAGTCATGACACTGGCTGTAATTAAGGGGAAACTCTGAATGTGATTGTCTGCTGTGTCTCAGGCCCCCTCTCTCTCCCGTACTGTCTTCCACCATGAGATCTGAATGGTCCAGCTACTGGCTGTGTGTTCATTCTCAGGTCTGAAATTGGAGGTCAAGTGAAACTGAGCCCTGCACAGTCCAACTGGACCCAGCCAACCTGACCCACCCTGCTGTCCTCACGTGAGCAGGAAACAAATACTCTTATCATTCAGCTCTGAGATCTGGTGGCTGGATGTTATTGTAACAAAAGAGATGAATGCCTGTGCCCCACTTATAGCACACTGTAAAATCAACTCTGAAATTTGTAATGAATCCCAATTTACTTTCTCCAGAAATTAGAATGAATGTGAGGGTATATGATGCCCAGTTTAAAGCTCTGAATCACATATTAAAGTCTGAAAAACCCTTTGGAAATCACAAGGGTGAATTAATTTAGAATACATAGTGTGGTTTCTATATCCTAAATTTCCCAGTTACTTCATCTTCTGATTTATACTCCCTTATCATGCCATTTTTTTCACTTAAAATAATAAAGTTAATTAAAATGAATACCTATTATATGTTGAGAGTTCCCTGAAAGTAAAAAATACTTTTTTTGCTATATGCAACTAGGTAGGATATCAATCTTCAAAATGACATTTTTAATTATTTTACACTTCTTAATTATTTTAATATAAAGTTGTATGAGGAAAATAGGTAAGTTTTAAAATTCAAGGTGACTAAGGACCGGGAGAAAATATTTGCAAATATTGGGATGAACAAGGGCTTAATTTCCAAAATACACAAGCAGCTCATACACCTCAATAACAACAAAAAATAAAAAACAACCCAACCAAAAAATGGGCAGAAGACATTTCTCCAAAGAAGACATACAGATGGCCAAAAGGCACATGAAGAGATGCTCAACATCACTAATTATCAGAGAAATGCAAATCAAAATTATAATGAGATAACAACTCACACCAGTCAGAATGGCCATCATCAAAAAGTCTGCAAATAACAAATACTGGAAAGGGTGTGAAGAAAAGGGAACCTTCCCACCCTGTTGATGGAAATGTAAACTGTTGCAGCTACTGTGGAAAACAGTAGGGTAGTTCCTTAAAACAGTAGAAAGAAAACTACCATATGATCCAGAAATCCAACTTCTGGGCATATATCAGGTGAAAACTCTAAATCTAAGTGATACATAATGTTCATAGGAGTAATATTTACAATAGCCAAGACAGGGGATCGATCTAATTGTCCATCACTTTTGAGGCATACACACTAACATCCCATACAAAGAGTATTCTCTTGAATCTATAATATAATGTCTCCTAATTTTATAAATGTGAGGCCATGAAATATAATTATTATCAGTCTATGACCAGCATAGCTACCTACATGTATCCACCTCCAGTTTTACCTCTCATACAGAAGAGCCATGGTGGATACCTGCCAAATAAATTACCTGTCTGAGCAAAGGCAATGTACCCAGTGCTTCAATGACTACAAGCTGTGGTGAAGGGGAAGCCATGGGGCAGGTGGAAGCGTTGCTGAGACTGTCCATCAGCTGGCAATAGTTGGTGAGTTAAAGCCATGTGAGGCCCTGGGACAGGCTGAAGAGAGGGGTTTGCCATAAACAAACCCTTCCGTCTTGCCCTCTATCCATGAGACTTTGAGAAAGTAATTAGCAAATACTATTCTTGCCAGAGGTCAGATCTATGTGTAAGACCCTGGGGTAAACAGGAAACTCACAATTACTAGGGGATGCTATGGTGAACCAGATGAGATTTTCTTTTTTTGATCAAGATGCATGACTATAATAATTTGGTTAAACCTCCTTGGCAGTATTAGAAGCTTTACATATGCTGACTCACATAATTCTCCCACCACAAAGGGCTGGGAGACAAGCAAAGGTATTATCATCATCTCTTTCTTAATAGCTGCTGAAATGTATAATCAAGATGTTAATGGGGACTTTCCTGGCAGTCCACTGGTTAAGACTTCACCTTCCAATGCAGGGGGTGAGAGTTCAGTCCCTGGTCTTGGAACTAAAATCCCACATGCCTCACAGCCAAAAATCCCAAATGTAAAAGAGAAGCAATATTGTAACAAATTCAATGAGGACTTTACAAATGATCTACATTTTTAAAAAAATTCTTTAAAACTGAAAATAAATAAAGATAATGTTGAGAAACCCCTGTTAAGTAACAACAATATTTTAGGTTCACTTTGATATAGTTTGCTTCTGGTACCTAACACATTCCATTTATACAGCTTGTGTTCCAGAATGACTACAGTATTTTATATCCACAAATGAATAAAATGCCTTGGAGTTTGAAAATGAAAACAGAATAAATCTTTCCAAATAATGAAGAGAAGATTTCCACTGAAGAGCATCTGCATACGCAGGCCTCTGATTCCAGTAGTATTTAAAATTAAAATTTCTTATTTTTCCTTTTCTTTTGCCAAGAAGTATCTATCATTCCTTTTAATAAAAATGAGTACAATCTAAATCTTTCTTGACATGTCTAATCTAATGAAGGGACAAGGAAATAAAATGCTATGTTTCTTGTCATTTTTTTCCCAAAAGGCTTTGAAATAAACTTGTTCAGTGATGACAGCATAATAATGAAAAGTGTATAATGAAAACTGCATCCTGACGGGTTTTCATATACTTACGTGAAAGTAACAAAAGCGAATCACTGCATGGCGGGGATGAATAGACTAAGCCCAAAGTTAAAAATAAAGAAGGTAACACTGAACTTGCCTGTATCAAGAGAGAGATTCCTATTAAAAGGGACATGTGAGTAACCAACAGAGACGTGCAGACATGTGCTCAGTCATGGCACAAGCTGCCGGGCAAGAGATGTGTACAGGCTGAAATGTGCCCTTTTCACACACCATACCAATATTTACTCTAGTAGATACAGGACTGAAAAACCAGCTATGTGCTCTGAGATTCATATGAAAGGAAGAGGAATAAAATTTTCTCATTTCAGTTAAGAAATATGGATATAAATGGTAATTTGGAGATTTTTTTTTTAACAATGGAATTAGATAAAATATCTTCCAGACTAGAAAACATAAGGATGTCCAGAATAATCTACAGCAATGATAATAAGTATCCCTAATCATTATACTAAACCGAATTTACTGAGGACTGACTATTGAAAAGAAATGATGCCCTACTTGTTTCTTCATGATCTCATTTAGGACACATTCCAAATGGCTGAGATTGTATAAATGATCCAATGTAATAGGAAGAAGCCTCAGAGAATCAAAGAGATTTTAACAAAAGTGAAATTGCCATTGTTACAAAGTTCACACTGGCATCTTTAACTCCAGTGTTCAATATCTGTATTAAATTCATTGTTACGGACAGTTATTTTGAACCTATACTTTATATTTAGGATTTTATTCAATTATACACCTATTTTGAATATATGCTCTGCTTTTGAACTGAAGATAAGGGTCAACTTTTATTGAATGACCAGAGTACCCTGAGCAAAACACTTTACATGTTTTATCACATTTAATCCTCACAACTATCCTAATATATACATATTAATATTGTCCCCATTTATAGTTTAAGAAACTGACATTTGAAGGAGTTAAATAATTCTCCCAAAGTCATACATTTTTCAAAGGGTGGACCGAAATTTCAAATATACTTATTTTGACTTCAGAAGAAGCAAACTTAGCCATACTCATGTATAGCAGGCTTCTCGAAGGAAGTGACTTCCTATTTGAGTGCTTTAAGTTATGTATTTATTGTTTCAAATTTTGGAGAGTCTTCTTAGAGTTTTAGACTGAACTTAGACTCTGATTGCTTGAAAATATGTTGTTAAGTCTTATTACACAGGAAAACATAATGTGTTATGATCATATACCTTATATCAACAATGTTTCACAATTTCCTCTAAGATTTAGAAATGGATTTATAGAAACCTGTCTTTTTAAAGCTTTCAAGTTAACATCTTAGGTATGTTCATGGAATGAATTATTGTATCTCCTGAATTGTCTTTTTAAGTTAGTTTAGTGAAAAGTAGAGCCAGTTTTCAAGATAATTTAGTGGCTGGAGGAAAGAAAATCTCACTATGAGCAAACAGTCAGGCTTGTGTGATTGTGTTTTCCTGAAAACAACAATTACTGCTGGCTGGATAAATAGAGCTTATTTTTATGTGACAGCCTAAGTAGAATAATTAAATCTTTATCAACATAAATTATTATTTCCATACAAGCACAGGCATGGATTAAACTTTTGCTTCTTTAAACACACCTCATTTTGGTGACCTGAAGACACAGCAATAAGATTTTGAAGTCTACACATACATTTAAATGCATTAACTCTCAATATTTTGTTCATATTCAAGCCATATGTAGATAGAAAACTTAAGTCTTTCTTTTTTTAATTCCCAATACTATGGGCATACCAATTTATATGGTGTTAAAGGCCTTTTGTTCAAATTCTGGAATTTCAGTTTTCTCATCCTTAATTCAAGAAAAGATATCTGCTTTGTCTACATCCTATGGTTATTGGGAGATAATGAGATAATATACACATTTTAATTTATATAAGTAGGAGACATTATTAGTAAATTGTTAATTGATGGATATGGTTATGAATAATATACTCATTAGAGGAAGAGTTATTCCCTGAAAAATAACTCATTAAACCTTTACTTCAAGGTAATGAACGTTTCTGTATTCTATCCAGCTTTTATTTATTCATTTATGATTTAAGAGTCTACTTTGTTTCTTCAAAGGCTTGCTGTACCTTACAATGTTAAATGTAAATAAAACAGAACAGAAAATAAAATGTAGATAAAACTGTACTTTAAGGAAGACAAGAGATGCATTCTTTTCTAGATAGCCTTGATAAATTTCTGTAACTGAACATAAATTTAGGCCAGGGGAGAACTATGGAACCCAACAGTTAATACAGTCTCCACATTTGAGAGAATATAAAACTACCAAGAGGTGCTCAATAAACATGTATTAAAAACGGTGAATGACTGAGTGAGTTAACCTGGAGAGAGTCTACTCCACTGCAAGCCCCTTGACCTTAAACAGTAGGCATAACAGATCGTGTTAATCTTGATGCCGTGGAGTGACATAACTGTTACTCTGCAGATCACATAATGGTCTTTCTGATGGGTAATTTATATTGCCCTTTTAGAAATCTAATTAAATTAAATTAAATTATAACCCCCTGAAGGCATTTCAAAGAGGATTTATAAGATACTCTAGTTTTGAAAAACTGATTTCCATTTATCCCATTTAGAGAACTTAGATGAAAGATTAATTAATGTTTTCCTGAGACATGTTGCGTCTCGTTCGGGCAAATGTTTGAAAACAGTCTGGTTTAGTTTATGATTTGGTGATTTTTCCGGGCTTGTTTAATGATATGTATAAAGTTGACTCATGAACTGCTCATCAATTCTAACTATAAGATACAACATCAGACCTACCAGTGCTGATTTGAAAATTGGGGAGTCTGACCTGAAATTCTACTCATAAAAATGTCACACAGCAAGGAGGCAGTCTGGAAGGCAGCTGGATGATGGCCAGTAGATGATTTCAATGTTTCCACACAATGTCAGTGCTTCCGGGAATTCTGGAGGTCTTCCCATTGACTGCGCCTTCACGTTTCCCTTGTGAAAACTATGGCTAAGGGTTGACTGCAACTCTTTCAAGGTCTCCAGATGGTCATCCTTCTTGTGAAGCCAGTGGCTTTCGAATCATTGCACTTTTGTTGGGAATGGGGCTTTGCTTCTTATTCATGGAATAAACAGACATCAGCAGATAGGAGAGAGAATTCTGAATTGAAAGTGGATCACCAAGGTGCACTATTATCCATTTCCACAGAAAGCTGCTGCTGCACAAAAATAAAATCAAGGGGTTAGTGGGCAGGGGTTGGGGGGCTGCCATTGGAAGCATAGAAGAAGATCTAAACTTAAAATTCTGCGTATTCTAGCATTACTAATTTAAATCTAATCACTGCTGCTACTCTCCAAATTTTGCTTTTGGCACCTAAATCTTCTAAGCACTTATCTACTCTAAATCGGGAACATTTTCCTGGAGATATTGTTGACTGCTTAAGTATCACACTCTCACATTTCTTCCTAATGCCTGAATCACATTCTTCCTATAGCAGATGCCAACGGTACTGTCAACTGAGGAAAAAAGCAGGACTGAAAAAGATATGAGTTATGTTCTATCTGGGGGTCTTACTGAGGACCACAGCTCAGGATACAGCCTCTCAAAAAGCTCTGGAGCAACTGTTACAGAGAGGCAAGGGAGGTGCCAGAAAGTATAGTTTTGTTGAAAACAACAACCACCACAACAACAACAAAAACATGTAGTCAAATATTAGAAGATTACAACTAATCATAAAAAAACCCCCACCAAACATCTCAAATTAATCATTTAGTTCTTTGCTAAGTATGGGAAGACACATGAGTCTGAGTCCTCTGAAATCATTCCATAGCCATGCATTTCAACTGTTTAAGGGTGTATCCTGTTTTTCTCCATCTTGAAATTACCCTCAGTGTGGATGCAGTGGCTGATAGCTTAATGGTGGGCAACATTTCTTCTTTACTGGGATGGAAAGCAACATTTTTTTTGGTCCACAATACTGTGTGTGTATCTCCCTAATGCAAAACTACAACTGTTTATTGCCAATCAACTCATCAGCTCAATCCTTTCTATAACGGTAGAATTTTTGTTTGTTTGTTTGGTGTCTTTCCATGGTTTTCTCTCCAATCCTCTAATTTTTTAAATCCCTCTTAGTTCCTTCATTTCCAATCTTCAGGCGGTTTTTCTGCTGCTATTCCATCATCAAGGTCTTCACATGAAACTTAAATTCTTGATACCAAATTAGAAGAGGTATTTAAATCACTATAAAACTGTGTACTGACATAATCATCTCCTTATTCATCCATGCAACTGGAATGTTAACCCACTTGAATATTGCATTTTAAAAAACCACCTTTCATTCCTCACACCTGTTTTATAGGTGCTCAGCTATATTCTCCGTACTTGACTGAGAGAATGGCTTTATGAAAATAGCTACTGCAGAAAATACCTTTTGTACAAGGATGACCCTCTTTATAATCCTATCTAGATGATACTAGAGTAAGATCTGAGAGAATGCCAATATAGAGGTGAATTTCATATTTCTCTTCTTTAGTGTATCAATATAGGAAGTAAACACTATCACATACAGACTCTTGCTTTTTAGATACAGTCAGACATTTTATCTTTGAAACCATGATAGATTTCTATTGCTCTGTAGAGTAACTCATTTTCCCTAAGAATCTAATATCTCAAAGAATATTTGTTCCTCAGAAGTGTTAATATACTTTTTATGATCAAATGAGCAGGGAAAAGTCTGGGTTTGAGATAGACGGATGAGCATGGGTTATCTCAGAGCCTTTAATATGCTAATGTGTTTTGTGAATCACCAAAGGGTTTCAAGCTGCCCTAATATTGGTATTTCTTAAACACATTTCACCACAGAAGTTCACAGCCTTAATTCTCCCTGTGGTGCATGCTTTGAAAAATTCTTGTCTAGATACTTGTTAGGATACAAGACTAATTACTCTTTGAACTCTCTTTCAAGAGTATGGCCTGAGTTCATATATAAAGATCACGTAACTTGTGAATTACTCCAAAACACTCAAGGTGCAAAGAGTGTCAGATTTGATTAATTTCTCTAAATTAGATTAATTGGTCCCAAATACCTACTTGACGAAATTAGCAAGAATCCCAGTATTCATTGTTTGTCATGACTATCTTTCTCTCCTTGATTTAATAGGCCAATGGNAAAGATCACGTAACTTGTGAATTACTCCAAAACACTCAAGGTGCAAAGAGTGTCAGATTTGATTAATTTCTCTAAATTAGATTAATTGGTCCCAAATACCTACTTGACGAAATTAGCAAGAATCCCAATATTCATTGTTTGTCATGACTATCTTTCTCTCCTTGATTTAATAGGCCAATGGTCAACAGTTTCCTGCTAGGGTGCCCTTTGTTCATTTAGAGTGGTGACTTTTTGTGACACCATTCCCTCCCTCTGGATCAACTCTGACTGCAGGGATCTTTCCTTTGACTCCAGTCAAGTGTCTGTGAGCTTCCCTGGTGGTTCAGATGGTAAAGAATCTGCTTGCAATGCAGGAGACCTGAGTTCAATCCCTGAGTTGGGAAGATGCCTTGGAGAAGGATATGGCAACCTTCTCTATTATTCTTGCCTGGAGGATCCAATGGACAGGCTATAGACTATGGGATCACAAAGAGTCTGACATGACTGAGCAACTAACACTTTCACTTTTCAAGTGTCTGAAGGCCAGGGGTCCACCTTCTCAGAGGTCCTGTCTCCTTCTTAGCCACTCAAGTAGATATCATTTTGACCATCCGATTCTCAGCACCATGGACAAATCATCCTTGTCTCTCACGTTTTGGGTCCCATTTCTCTTTTTCTCAACATACCAGCCTTAACAGTTTCCCTTTGGACACTCAGCTTAATTGTCCAAAACGTTTTAAAAAGTCCCTCAAAGGCTATCTTGAGCTCTCATCTACATCTAACTGTACAACCCTACAACATGAAAAATCTATTAACTCCCTGCAGAAGCAGGGAACTTGGAACTCCTTCCTGTATGGTGAAGACAAACGAACAAACAAAAGAAATCATACAATAAAACATACAAAAAACCCCACAGCATTTATTAATGACTTACTAATAACTCCATAAAACAATATAGTTTGTATAAAATGTGGTGAAGCCATTCCAGATTCATGACACCCAGTGCTCAGAAACTCTCCTAGCTCCTTAGAGAAGGAAATATTTGAAAGTTTGATCCATTTGTTGCTTTCCCTCGCTAAACATAGGATTGATATTAACCCTGCATTTAAGATCCCACAAAAATAAAATCTCAACATCAGAACATTCAGAGATATACTTCCCATTTCTTGTTGGTAATTTTTTTTTAGCATGCAGCATAACCTATTCACAGTTATTGCCATCTTGGGAATATTAATTTTTTAATAAAAAGAAGGAAAGAAAAACTATTAAAATATAATTAACTATGCAGCATCCCTATTTCAAGCAGAGGATGTTTTTCAGTCAATTCAGATGAGACAGTTTATTCCATAAAAGAGAATTCTTATTTATTTATTTTAAAAAATGTAAGCAGATCCTTCCATATGAATGCTGTTTCCACTAAAATTTTCCAATGTTAACACAACATGAATAAACATTATTCAGCATATTAAATTATAATGGATAAAAATATGTCTCAAAGAAATTTTTTTAAAGCACTTAATTTCATTGGAGAAATCACTTTGGTCATTTTGGCTCTTAATTCTACTAGTTCTTGGTGAAATAAGTAGGCAAATATTGAGTAACTGAAAATTAGAATACAATTAAAAGCAGTTCTTACTATTAGGCTCACATCTGATAGCAGCAGTATTTTTGTGAGATGTATAGCAAAAATTGACATAGCACATGGACTGAATATTGAGTGTAGGTGAATCTAGAGTCCTGGGACTAGTGACATTTTATAAAATATGCTGAATATGAAAATGGGTAGAAGAGCCACTGACTCCTTCCCAAATATATACACACACATAAGTCTTCATACAAACACATGAGTCTGAGAATAACTGATGGATAATTAAGGTAAGTCTAGACTTGATTCTACAAAAACCTGAGATTAAAGCCATTGTTGNGACTAGTGACATTTTATAAAATATGCTGAATATGAAAATGGGTAGAAGAGCCACTGACTCCTTCCCAAATATATACACACACATAAGTCTTCATACAAACACATGAGTCTGAGAATAACTGATGGATAATTAAGGTAAGTCTAGACTTGATTCTACAAAAACCTGAGATTAAAGCCATTGTTGATTTTGTTTTAATAATAAAGTAAAAGCGGCAGAAGAAAGAACAACTCTATACAGAGTTGTTCCTCTTGTGCAGAACTGTTTCATTCAGCCTCTGCCCTACTGGCCTTGTTATTGTGACTCTCTCCCCACTTGTAACTGGCCAAGGGCTTTCTCATGCAGTTATGGTTCAGTTCAGTTCAGTTCAGTTCAGTTCCTCAGTCGTGTCCGATTCTTTGCGACCCTGTGAACCACAGCATATCAGGCCTCCCTGTCCATCACCAACTCCTGGAGTTCACGCAAACCCATGTCCATTGAGTCAGTGATGCCATCCAACCATCTCATTTTCTGTCATCCCCTTCTCCTCCTGTTCTCAATCTTTCCCAGCATCAGGGTCTTTTCAGATGAGTCAGCTCTTTGCATCAGGTGGCCAAAGTATTGAAGTTTCAGTTTCAACATCAGTCCTTCCAACTGTATCTGAAAACACCAAGCTAGAAGCGTAGGGGAGATAATGAACCCAGGGAGAAGTAGAAGCTATTGCGAGTCAGATATAAATACCCTAGGAATCCTCATGTCCAAGTGGAGGTAATGCTGACCTAAGGGTCTCACACTGATTCTCAGTTTCCCAGTGGGATTAAGGCAGAGATACCTATAGTGACAGCTGGTTGGATGACACTTCTTTGCTGCCTTCCCTTTCCTAGCTCACATCCCCACTCCTCTACCAAAGAAATCACCGAGCCTGGAATCCTTGTCTCACAGCCTGCTTCTAGGAGTACGCAATGAAGGTGATGCTCCAAGAACATGTCAAAATCAAGTCAGCTGGGAGAGTCTGGATTACCTCCACATTCTCAGGAACTGAAGCAGAAAGTAAAGAAGATCAGACTGACCCTCATCTCTCCTCCTTTCAGGCCAGCAAGGCTGCAATTCACAAACAGAGAAGAAATGGGAAGGGTAGAAAGGAGAAAATGAAATAAAGTGAAACTGTTCTAATGTTCACTTTTCTTCTCTTTTATAGCTTTCACCTCATTATTTTTTTTTTTTGTTTGTTTCTGGTGGCGAAGTAAGGGTTTATCCTGTGGGGCTTCCCTGGTGGCTCAGTAGTAACGAATCCACCAGCCAAACCTGTGCTGGAGACACAGGTTTGACCCCTGATCTAAGAAAATCCCCTGGAAAAGGAAATGGCAACCCACTCCAGTATTCTTGCCTGGGAAATCCCATAGACAGAGGAGTCTGATGGGCTACAATCCATGGGGTCGCAAAGAGTTAGTGACTAAACAACAAAAACAGGGGTTTATCTCGGGGTGTCAAGTAAGGGAGGAGGAGGCAAGCCTCGGATCTATTCCAACTTGGTTTGTTTCTTTGGTTGGTTTTTTGGAGTATCGTTGCTCTGCCATATTGTGTTAATGTCTGCTATACAACACTGTGAATCAGCCACATGTACACATATATCCCCTTCTTCCTGAGCCTCCCTGCCACTCCTCCAGGCCATCACAGAGCATGGAGCTGAGGCTCCCGTGTTACACAGCAGCTTCCCACTAGCTCTCCTATTTTACACATGGCAGTGCGTATATGTCAACGCCACTCTCTCAATTCATCTCAGCCTCCCCTCTCCCCACATGTCCACATGTCCCGTCTCTATGTCTGTGTCTCCATTCTTGCTCTGCAAACTGCAGCAGTATGTACAGTAGCCTGATGGAAGCAACCGGAATGTCCACTGACAGATGAATGGATAAAGATGGGGTTCATGTATGCCATGGAATATTACTGAGCCATAAAAAGGAACGAAACTGGGTCATTTATAGTGATGTGGATGACCCTAGAGAGAAGTCAGAAAGAGAAAAACAAATATTGTATATTAAGACACATGTGTGGAATCGTCTCATATTTTCTATCCACAGCCATTTCACTGTATCTTAGTGAAGCAAGATGTCCCTAGTCTTTCCCTTTATCAGCTCCCTGTTTCTCCTGCTTGTACTTCTTGCTTGATCGGGTCACCCCAAACAGCCCATACTTTTTCCCACATGTCTGCAAATGCTTATTGTTTACCCAACTCCCCAAGAAACCAACACAATACTAGTCAAAGACATGCTAAATACAAAATCAGGAAGAAGGATGCTGGAATCTTTCTCAAATCTGGTGCTAAATGCCCAGAGTTACTTAAGGAAACTCTACTATACATGGAAGTGCTGCTTCTTAATGCTTCCAATATGGGTATATATTCGATTTTTCATAATACTCAGTATAAACTGAGGTGTGACTTTCCAGTACTCATAGATTATGCTCTGAAGAGACTTTCTGTTTCTAATTTAATGAATTATTGCTTTATCATGCTTCAGAGTGATACCTGGTTTGCTGTGAGACTTGAAAAGCTACTAGTTACAACATGACAAATTCAAATTGGTTTTGAGCTAAACAGTCAAGTTTCTGTCTATTGCTGCCTTCTGAAGATTAAATTCTAAGATCAACCCTTTAAGAGGCTAATCTATGGAAAAGTTTTTTGGGCCTAAACTCTGGTCCCAGCTAAACTGAAAACCACTTTTCTTGGACAAATTTTAAAACCATATTTCTTCGTAATGACTACAGTACCTTATTACATTGACTTGATAAAATTCTTATATAAATTTGTACAGGATGATTCAAGACGACACACTCTAACATGAAGATTAAGTTCTAAAATATATAACTCACAAACTGATTACATTACTATATAACAGAGTGGAGGAGGAAGCAATTAATCAGGTTTTATCTGTCTGCTC
Source organism: Neotragus moschatus (assembly GCA_006410615.1). Lineage (NCBI taxonomy): Eukaryota > Metazoa > Chordata > Mammalia > Artiodactyla > Bovidae > Neotragus > Neotragus moschatus. The sequence continues at coordinate 253,647 of SJYA01000589.1, forward strand.
CTATGGTACCCTAAGGAATGTGGTAAAAACAACACTTTCCATAATTTTGCCTTGTATCTCCAATGTGTTTTATAGGGCCAGCCACAAAGGTGCAGAATAAGTAAGTTTTTAACTGTATAAATTAATACATGCATAGGGTCATTAGGAAGATAGAATAGTTGTCAAACAAGATTATGCCTTGATTTGAAACACTAAAATAAATAACACAGAATCTGCCCAACAAGAAGAGAGGTATTTAGCAACCAAAACCTAGAAATAATAGAGTTTTATAGGCAAACACTGGAGGTACCTAGTCTCACTCTGAAAGAGACAAGATTTTGGCTCAAGGACTCAAGGATCTTTTAGCAACTGTATTTCCTTAGGCAGATGGACAATATGTTTTAAATATACCTCAATTTCAAACTCATGGGGCAATGCATATGTTTAATTTCATCTTCTATTTACCTTTTCCAAAGGAAAAATGTAAAAGTCATGCAAAAATACTTTTTTTTTTCATTGTAAGTTGACCATTGGTTTTTCTTTTATAAACTAAGCCTCTTTTTAACTTGAACCCTGTACATCCTTTCATAAGTAAACTCTCAGTTTTAAGTCTATGGGGCTTGAGTCCAGACCCAAAGCTGTGGAAAACCTTTCTTTGGAAGCCTCTTGAGAGATCGTCAGTCAGTCTCTTTCCTAGTTACGGGAACCTTTTATTGTTCTTTTTAGTCGCTAAGTTGTGTCTGACACTTTTACAACCCCTTGGACTCTAGATCGGCATATCCTTCTGCCCATGGGATTTCTCAGGCAAGAATACTAGAATGGGTAGCCATTCTCCTTCTCCAGGGGATCTTTCCAACACAGGGATTGAACCCAGGTCTCCTTCATTGACAGATGGTTTCTTTACCACTGAGTCACCAGGGAAACTTTAGTACTGGGATTAAAAACTACTGCTGCTGCTGCTGCTGCTAATTCGCCCCAGTCGTGTCCAACTCTGTGCGACCGTAGACGGCAGCCCACCAGGCTCTGCCCTCTCTGGGATTCTCCAGGCAAGAACACTAGAGTGGGTTGCCATTTCCTTCTCCAATGCAGGAAAGTGAAAAGTGAAAGGGAAGTCCCTCAGTCGTGTCCGACTCTTCACGACCCCATGGACTGCAGCCCACCAGAGCCCAGCCCATCCTCTGTCCATGGGATTTTCCAGGCAAGAGTACTGGAGTGGGGTGCCAAAAACTACTAGAGAATAACAAAAACTGTTTAACCTTAAAGATGCTGGGAAAAGTAAGAAAATTAGAAAATAAAGTTTCGTTCTAGCATCAAACTAGCTCTTTTTCTAAATTAGTCCTCTCCCATTCTGCATGAAATGGAAAGAAAATTATAAAAAATGTGAAGCCTAAAATTGTGTTAAATGTACAGCTCTTTCTAGTAAGTTCCTTCAGCAAAAATGACCATGACAAATACCACGTGATCCCAGCCCTCAGTGCATCCCCAGACACACACCATCTGAACAATCAGACCCTGGTCTGTAGCCTGTGAATGTGGTCTACTTGGCTTAAAAGGTTTCCTACTTATTAATTAAATCTATCAGATCTTATCTTGAGGGATTCAACGAGAATACAAAGTTGCTTAAGTGGTAGTTAGGACACTTAGACAAGGGGATGCTTTTTCTGCTGATCATAGTTATAACAAAAAAAAGTTCACTTCCAGGGCTTATTGAGAAGATTTTCCATGCCCTACTCCAGGGAATCTTTCCAACACAGGGAATCAACCCTGGTCTCCTCTATTGGCAGGTGGAATTTTTACCACTAGCTCAACCTGGGAAGCCCTACTTTAGCCTTCTTTAGTTTTCGAATTGAGATCTAGAAGTGCACTATTTCTGTATATCTATAAAAGTCTATTGTAGGATCCGAAATCCTAGCTTCCTTTATGCATATATTTCTTCAAAATTTCTCCATCACNGAAACTGGGTCATTTATAGTGATGTGGATGACCCTAGAGGGAAGTCAGAAAGAGAAAAACAAATATTGTATATTAAGACACATGTGTGGAATCGTCTCATATTTTCTATCCACAGCCATTTCACTGTATCTTAGTGAAGCAAGATGTCCCTAGTCTTTCCCTTTATCAGCTCCCTGTTTCTCCTGCTTGTACTTCTTGCTTGATCGGGTCACCCCAAACAGCCCACACTTTTTCCCACATGTCTGCAAATGCTTATTGTTTACCCAACTCCCCAAGAAACCAACACAATACTAGTCAAAGACATGCTAAATACAAAATCAGGAAGAAGGATGCTGGAATCTTTCTCAAATCTGGTGCTAAATGCCCAGAGTTACTTAAGGAAACTCTACTATACATGGAAGTGCTGCTTCTTAATGCTTCCAATATGGGTATATATTCGATTTTTCATAATACTCAGTATAAACTGAGGTGTGACTTTCCAGTACTCATAGATTATGCTCTGAAGAGACTTTCTGTTTCTAATTTAATGAATTATTGCTTTATCATGCTTCAGAGTGATACCTGGTTTGCTGTGAGACTTGAAAAGCTACTAGTTACAACATGACAAATTCAAATTGGTTTTGAGCTAAACAGTCAAGTTTCTGTCTATTGCTGCCTTCTGAAGATTAAATTCTAAGATCAACCCTTTAAGAGGCTAATCTATGGAAAAGTTTTTTGGGCCTAAACTCTGGTCCCAGCTAAACTGAAAACCACTTTTCTTGGACAAATTTTAAAAACATATTTCTTCGAAATGACTACAGTACCTTATTACATTGACTTGATAAGATTCTTATATAAATTTGTACAGGATGATTCAAGACGACACACTCTAACATGAAGATTAAGTTCTAAAATATATAACTCACAAACTGATTACATTACTATATAACAGAGTGAAGGAGGAAGCAATTAATCAGGTTTTATCTGTCTGCTCCTATGGTACCCTAAGGAATGTGGTAAAAACAACACTTTCCATAATTTTGCCTTGTATCTCCAATGTGTTTTATAGGGCCAGCCACAAAGGTGCAGAATAAGTAAGTTTTTAACTGTATAAATTAATACATGCATAGGGTCATTAGGAAGATAGAATAGTTGTCAAACAAGATTATGCCTTGATTTGAAACACTAAAATAAATAACACAGAATCTGCCCAACAAGAAGAGAGGTATTTAGCAACCAAAACCTAGAAATAATAGAGTTTTATAGGCAAACACTGGAGGTACCTAGTCTCACTCTGAAAGAGACAAGATTTTGGCTCAAGGACTCAAGGATCTTTTAGCAACTGTATTTCCTTAGGCAGATGGACAATATGTTTTAAATATACCTCAATTTCAAACTCATGGGGCAATGCATATGTTTAATTTCATCTTCTATTTACCTTTTCCAAAGGAAAAATGTAAAAGTCATGCAAAAATACTTTTTTTTTTCATTGTAAGTTGACCATTGGTTTTTCTTTTATAAACTAAGCCTCTTTTTAACTTGAACCCTGTACATCCTTTCATAAGTAAACTCTCAGTTTTAAGTCTATGGGGCTTGAGTCCAGACCCAAAGCTGTGGAAAACCTTTCTTTGGAAGCCTCTTGAGAGATCGTCAGTCAGTCTCTTTCCTAGTTACGGGAACCTTTTATTGTTCTTTTTAGTCGCTAAGTTGTGTCTGACACTTTTACAACCCCTTGGACTCTAGATCGGCATATCCTTCTGCCCATGGGATTTCTCAGGCAAGAATACTAGAATGGGTAGCCATTCTCCTTCTCCAGGGGATCTTTCCAACACAGGGATTGAACCCAGGTCTCCTTCATTGACAGACGGTTTCTTTACCACTGAGTCACCAGGGAAACTTTAGTACTGGGATTAAAAACTACTGCTGCTGCTGCTGCTGCTAATTCGCCCCAGTCGTGTCCAACTCTGTGCGACCGTAGACGGCAGCCCACCAGGCTCTGCCCTCTCTGGGATTCTCCAGGCAAGAACACTAGAGTGGGTTGCCATTTCCTTCTCCAATGCAGGAAAGTGAAAAGTGAAAGGGAAGTCCCTCAGTCGTGTCCGACTCTTCACGACCCCATGGACTGCAGCCCACCAGAGCCCAGCCCATCCTCTGTCCATGGGATTTTCCAGGCAAGAGTACTGGAGTGGGGTGCCAAAAACTACTAGAGAATAACAAAAACTGTTTAACCTTAAAGATGCTGGGAAAAGTAAGAAAATTAGAAAATAAAGTTTCGTTCTAGCATCAAACTAGCTCTTTTTCTAAATTAGTCCTCTCCCATTCTGCATGAAATGGAAAGAAAATTATAAAAAATGTGAAGCCTAAAATTGTGTTAAATGTACAGCTCTTTCTAGTAAGTTCCTTCAGCAAAAATGACCATGACAAATACCACGTGATCCCAGCCCTCAGTGCATCCCCAGACACACACCATCTGAACAATCAGACCCTGGTCTGTAGCCTGTGAATGTGGTCTACTTGGCTTAAAAGGTTTCCTACTTATTAATTAAATCTATCAGATCTTATCTTGAGGGATTCAACGAGAATACAAAGTTGCTTAAGTGGTAGTTAGGACACTTAGACAAGGGGATGCTTTTTCTGCTGATCATAGTTATAACAAAAAAAAGTTCACTTCCAGGGCTTATTGAGAAGATTTTCCATGCCCTACTCCAGGGAATCTTTCCAACACAGGGAATCAACCCTGGTCTCCTCTATTGGCAGGTGGAATTTTTACCACTAGCTCAACCTGGGAAGCCCTACTTTAGCCTTCTTTAGTTTTCGAATTGAGATCTAGAAGTGCACTATTTCTGTATATCTATAAAAGTCTATTGTAGGATCCGAAATCCTAGCTTCCTTTATGCATATATTTCTTCAAAATTTCTCCATCACTTGAGATAACCTTAGCCAATCTATATTTCTCGCAATGAAAGAGCTTAAAGGACCCTGTATTTTGTATCCCCATCTCCTGCACTGGCAAGTGGATTCTTTACCACTGTGCCACCTGGGAAGTCCTTGAAAGGACCCACTAATTGCCAGCTATTGAATGTCCATAATGTTCTAGGACCTTTAAAATACATTAAATATATTAAATTATTAAATATATTTTAAATTAACTTATTTAATCTTCACAGCCACTCTGCCAGATGGTAATTACTTTCCATGACTGGTTCATATTTATACAGATACCAGCAGTGGGGCCAGTGCTCAGATCCACGGCTATAACACTTTGAAGCCCAGCTACTGCGCTTCAGTTATAGCCAGTTACTGCCATTGTTTAAAACTGTTTTCATTTCCATTCACTTACATCCTTTATGCCTTATCCATCCTAAGGAAACATTGTAAAGCATCCTTGTCTAAAACTGCAGCATAAGACGCTGATGAACGTGAAAAGACAAAATGTGGTATTTTCTGTCATTTGGTAGCAGGGAAGATGTAATTTCTACTCAGATGCCAGGATACTCTTCAGTCAAGGAGGTAAGGTGCCTGCTTCTGAGGTTGTTCAGTGACATTTATGCTTGCCTGCTCCTGCCAGGGGTCACTCTAGAGTAGAGAAGAATCCCTGTGATGCTTCTGGGTTAAAACAAAATCTCTAACACCAGATGGATTTGAACCCTCATCTCTATTAGTTTTAGGACCTGGGGTGCCCTTAGCTACAAGTTAGTGTATCCTTTGATTTCACAAGTGTGCCAGTTTTTAAACAGCAAGTTTAATCCAACTTTTTATTGGATCAAAACTCAACAGGGTATTTCATATGCTTCGAGGAAGGTTCATTTAATCTCCTTTCAATGGAAATTGTTATTTGGAAAAATGCCACTTATTCATTTTGTCTTTTACTAATGTGTTTATTTTCATTGAATGCCTGCGAGAGATCTTTCGCTTGGTAGTTTAGTAAACCATACCCAAAATATTCATACTTAACCTTTACTTGTTGAATTTTATTTCCCTTGTGAGAAGAATGCTTTTCCAATACAGGATTAAAGGGAAAAAAAAAAAATGGAGCTGCAACCAAACAAAAAATTTAAATTTTGACACTGTGTGCTGGTGCTTTTTTTTAATTGAGAACTTTTCTGAGTTAAAAAAAAAAATCCTTCCTTTACACTAGAAAAATAAACTCTAGAGAAGTTTACTACTGAAAAGATGAATACATTATATAGCAATAGCATTTTGGGAAACCAGAGCAATTTTAGGAAGTTTTCATAGTAGGGACTGAATAAAAATGCATGATTTAACACATTATTCTTTTGCAAGATGCAGGATGCATCAATTCATTTTATTGCATATTATGATATGTAACCCAGTACCCTGGCTACATCACTGCATCTCAAGGGCTTTTAGAAGGCAGTGTTTATATTAGGCTGATATTATCTGAACTGCTACTGAAATCAGAGGGACCCCTCCAGGAATGGCTTCAGGAGCCAATTCATGGAAAATTTCCCTCTGCCCAAGCAGTTATCTCAGAGAAGGCAATGGCAACCCATTCCAGTACTCTTGCCTGGAAAATCCCGTGGACGGAGGAGCCTGCTAGGCTGCAGCCCAGGGGGTCGCTAAGAGTTGGACACCACTGAGCAGCTTCCCTTTCACTTTCCACTTTCATGCATTGGAGAAGGAAATAGCAACCCACTCCAGTGTTTTTGCCTGGAGAATCCCAGGGACGGGGGAGCCTGGTGGGCTGCCGTCTATGGGGTCGCACAGAGTCAGACACAACTGAAGCGACTTAGTAGCAGCAAGCAGTTATCTATTTAGGAATTAGACCTTTGAGGAAGAATTTATTTGGAGGAAAAGTTTCATGGCTTAAGAAGACAACCAAAAGCTAGTTCACCACTGACCTTCCAGCTCTTATAACGCAGAAAAAGGGAATACTGTGTAGCACAGGGAACTGTATTCAATATCCTGGGATAAACCATAATGGAACAAAATATGAAAAAGAATATATAGCTATGGATAACTGAACCACTTTAGTGTATAGTAGAAACTGACACAAAACTGTCAATCAACTATGTTTCAAATAGAAGGGGAAAACATTGTGTTGCCATCACTCTTCACTGAATTCTTCTTATTCAGTATTTCCATTACCCACTACTCCATTCTGAAGTCTATTCTGCTTTTCTTTAAGCAAGTTTGCCATGGACAGATAGGCTGAGAGATAGAAAAACTTTATATGAATATTAATCTTTTTAAAATCATATGAAATGGTTCAGTGATCTAACAGATAGAGAGTTTTATTGTACTGATGCATGTCTTACTTGAAAGATAATTATATAAGATTAAATTCCTTTTCTCAGCCAATCAGAAAAGAGATTCCAATCATTTTTATGACCTCTAATAAACTTTGTGGATGAAAAATGGGGCTATTAATCTGAAGTACAGTGACAGAAATAAAATACTGTGGATAAAATTTTTCCTTGTGCTTCATGGGCAAAAAAATATATGGTCTATATTTACTCGAATCATTAAAATTCTGTATTCATTATTTATAAAATAAAGGAATAGGAAAATGGCAAGAAAATGATAAAACAACAAGGAAGTTGCATAAAGAGATGAAATGCAAATCACATTTATCTAAGAGAGGAATTAATGTTGGTAACATTTCTATTAGGAAAAGAATGCTATAGGACACACACAGGACAAAGTTTTATTTTTAGGACAGTGGTGCTAGCCTAATACATGAAGAACCTGCTTTGTAGAAAAAAAATATAATATAAATAAAATATCCGACATGAATATATATTTACAATCTGCCCAGCTGTCATCTAAACACCTGGAATATGCTAATTCATTTAACATTTATTATAATTCAATGGGGATCTCTACCACTGTCATCTGTAAGGAAGAAAAAACTGAGACCCAGTGAGATTAGGAAATGTGCTCAAGTCACATACCTATAAAGTGATGGGGCTAGAATGTTCATTTACACAATCCTCCCTACTAAGCAGCATTAAAAAAAAATGTTCACATTCTTTCTTTTTCTCATCAGTTCAGTTCAGTCGCTCAGTTGTGCCTGACTCTCTGTGACCCCATGGACTGCAGCTCGCCGGGCTTCCCTGTCCATCACCAGTTCCTGAAGCCTACCCAAACTCACGTCCATTGAGTCGGTGATGCCATCGTTCCTCATCATCTCATCATCATTTGTCATCAGTGTCAGACAAATATTCTCAGTTATCACCTAGAGCTCTCCCAGTAGAACTCCATAAGCATTCTGGATGCTGTAGCTCTCAAAATGGGTTCCACAGAATTTCTTTTCTTCCCTTGACCATCCTGCAAGGTGGAGGACAGTGGTGGGAACAAGCCCCCGCTAGTGTAGAGAATACAGTGGTGTAGTATAACTGGTAAGAAATGTTAAAAATAATAATAATAATAAGAGCTAACATATAAGACCAAACAGAAACCATTTCCTTTTAATGGTATCCATGTGCATGCAATGCTCAAATATGTCACTGAGGAAATACTCTTTTCCTGAGACTGACAGCTCCCCGGCCAAGCTCCTTTTCAAGGATTCTCACTATCACTTATGGAGAAGGCAATGGCACCCCACTCCAGTGCTCTTGCCTGGAGAATCCCATGGACGGAGGAGCCTGGTAGGCTGCAGTCCATGGGGTGGCGAAGAGTCAGGCATGACTGAGTGACTTCACTTTCATTTTTCACTTTCATGCATTAGAGAAGAAAATGGCACCCCACTCCAGTACTCTTGTCTGGAAAATCCCATGGACAGAGGAGCCCGGTGGGCTGCAGTCCATGGGGTTGCTAAGAGTCGGGCAGGACTGAGCGACTTCACTTTCGCTTTTCACTTTCATGCATTGGAGAAGGAAATGGCAACCCACTCCAGTGTTCTTGCCTGCAGAATCCCAGAGACAGGTCTATGGGGTCCTACAGAGTCAGACACAAAAGCGATTTAGCAGCAGCAGCAGCAGCACTATCACTTACGCTTATCCTTCCCTACACTGCTGATCTCATCAACAGTTGTGCCAGCCATTCAGCCAAAAACATAAGAGTTGTCCTAGAAGATTCCTCCTTTTCAATTACTTCTGTTTGTTCATCAATTGAAAAAATAATGAACCCCTTTGATATTTCTAGCATCAGTTTTCTGCCCTCTTCTGGCTATTTTTATTGACAGTCATCAAGATCTCCAAGTAAACTCAATTTTCTCATTAATTACAAAGAAACACAAGTGAACTGACTTTTNAATGAACCCCTTTGATATTTCTAGCATCAGTTTTCTGCCCTCTTCTGGCTATTTTTATTGACAGTCATCAAGATCTCCAAGTAAACTCAATTTTCTCATTAATTACAAAGAAACACAAGTGAACTGACTTTTCTAGATTACAGAAGTTTAGGAAAGACAATAGAAATCACTTAGGATGTCAATGCCTGGAGCCAACGAATATAACTTTTTTGTACAACCTCTAGTTCATTTTTATCCTCCCTTCTCTTCTGCCCTTCTTCTGCATCTATCTGCCTGCTACCTGTGTAAGCATATTTTATAGAACTGGGCTCATACCTTATACAAAGATTCGTTGAATTCATTTTTAATCATTTAGTATACATAACTAGTAAGAGTGTTGGAGAAGATTCTTGAGAGTTCCTTAGACTGCAAGGGGATCAAACCAGTCAATCCTAAAGGAAATCAGCCCTAAATATTCACTGGAGGAACTGATGCCAACTCTGGCCACCTGATGAGAAGAGCTGACTCACTGGAAAAGATCCTGATGCTGGGAAAGATTGAGGGAAGGAGAAGGGGATGACAGAGGACGAGATGACTGAATAGCATCACCGACTCAATAGACATGAGTTTGAGCAAGCCTCAGGAGATGGTGAGGGATAAGGAGGCCTCGTTGGTGTGCTGCAGTTCATAGGTTGCAAAGAGTGGGACATGTTTGAGCGACTGAACATGGACCAGTGAATTCAAAAAGAATTTTGAGATCAAAGGGCATAATGGGTTTTTTTTGTTTGTTTGTTTCAGAGTTACATTTCTTAAAATAATAAAATGAAATGTGCCTACTGTTGAAGAATTGGAAACTACAAAAGAAAAGGAAAATGAAGACTTACACACAACCCCATGCCCACTGAACTGGACCTCAGACAAAACTGTCCCTCGTCACTTTTCACTAGATGACTATTGTTCATGTCCCAGTAAATGCTTGTCTTAGTCAAGTTTGGGGCTTCCATGGTGACTCAGTGTTAAAGAATTCACCTGCTAATGCAGAACATGTAGGTTCAATCCCTGGGTTGGAAAGATACGCTGGAGAAGGAAATGGTAACTCACTCCAGTACTGTTGCCTGGGAAATCCCACATACAGAGAAGCCTGGAGGGCTACAGTCCATGGGGTCCCTGACATTACTTAGTGACTCGACAATAACAATTCAATATGTTTACTTCATCTCTCAAATTACCATCCACACAGATTCTTGGATGAAGAGTCTTTAAATTTATAATAATTTATTTTATACATTAACATAATGAGGTCACCCTGTTGAACTGCTATGCCTTATTCTCTGACTTTACTCTACTAATGAATTACTCCCAACACAACATGATTTTGCAAAAGGTACTCTCCCTACTTGATTTAACGTGCTTCACTCCTCAGCCACAGAAGTAGAATGAAGTTATTATATAATGTTGGTGGTTGAGTCACTAAGTCATGTCCAACTCTTGGAAGCCCATGGACTGTAGCCTGCCAGGCCTCCTCTGTCCATGGGATTCTCCAGGCAAGAATACTGGAATGGGTTGCCATTTCCTTCTCCAGGGGATCTTCCGAACCCTGGAATGGAATCTGGGTCTCTTGAATTGCAGGCAGATTCTTTACCGACTCAGCTACAAGGGAAGCCTTGTTACANTCTGTCCATGGGATTCTCCAGGCAAGAATACTGGAATGGGTTGCCATTTCCTTCTCCAGGGGATCTTCCGAACCCTGGAATGGAATCTGGGTCTCTTGAATTGCAGGCAGATTCTTTACCGACTCAGCTACAAGGGAAGCCTTGTTACAATGTTATACAATCTTACATATACTATCTTATACAATGCTCAGTTCAGTTCAGTCCCTCAGCTGTGTCCAACTCTGTGTCGGACTCTTTGTCCGACCCCCAAGAATTGCAGCACGCCAGCCCTCTCTGTCCATCAACAACTCCCGGAGTTTACTCAAACTCATGTCCATCAAGTCAGTGATGCCATCCAGCCATCTCATCCTCTGTTGTCCCCTTCTCCTCCTGCCCCCAATCCCTCCCAGCATCAGAGTCTTTTCCAATGAATCAACTCTTCGCATGAGGTGACCANGACCCCCAAGAATTGCAGCACGCCAGCCCTCTCTGTCCATCAACAACTCCCGGAGTTTACTCAAACTCATGTCCATCAAGTCAGTGATGCCATCCAGCCATCTCATCCTCTGTTGTCCCCTTCTCCTCCTGCCCCCAATCCCTCCCAGCATCAGAGTCTTTTCCAATGAATCAACTCTTCGCATGAGGTGACCAAAGTACTGGAGTTTCAGCTTTAGCATCAGTCCGTCCAAAGAACATCCAGGACTGATCTCCTTTAGAATGGACTGGTTGGATCTCCTTGCAGTCCAAGGGACTCTCAAGAGTCTTCTCCAACATCACAGTTCAAAAGTATCAATTCTTCAGGTGCTCAGCTTTCTTCACAGTCCAACTCTCACATGCATACATGACCAATGGAAAAACCATAGCCTTGACTAGATGGACCTTAGTCGGCAAAGTAATGCCTCTGCTTTTCAAAATGCTGTCTATACAATGTTGGTAACTCCAATAGAATGAGTCAGAATCTGGGTGCTGTGAGGTTGAATTACCACAAAATAGAAGAGTGGGACCAGCTAGACATTTTCTGGTTCAGGTGGGGATGTTTTAGGAAAAAGGAGATTAGAGCAAATATCTGAGATGATGGAGAGATTTGGGAACAAATAGAAAAACATCTATTTCTGCTTTATTGACTATGCCAAAGCTTTTGACTGTATGGATCACAATAAACTGTGGAAAATTCTGAAAGAGATGGGAATACCAGACCACCTGACCTGCCTCTTGAGAAATCTGTATGCAGGTCAGGAAGCAACAGTTAGAACTGGACATGGAACAACAGACTGGTTTCAAATAGGAAAAGGAGTACGTCAAAGCTATATATTGTCACCCTGCTTATTTAACTTATATGCAGAATACATCATGAGAAACACTGGACTGGAAGAAACACAAGCTGGAATCAAGATTGCGGGAGACATATCAATAACCTCAGATATGCAGATGACACCACCCTTATGGCAGAAAGTGAACAGGAACTAAAAAGCCTCTTGATGAAAGTGAAAGTGGAGAGTGAAAAAGTTGGCTTAAAGCTCAACATTCAGAAAACGAAGATCATGGCATCTGGTCCCATCACTTCATGGGAAAGAGATGGGGAAACAGTGGAAACAGTATCAGCCTTTATTTTGGGGGGCTCCAAAATCACTGCAGATGGTGATTGCAGCCATGAAATTAAAAGACGCTTACTCCTTGGAAGAAAAGTTATGACCAACCTAGATAGCATATTCAAAAGCAGAGACATTACTTTGCCAACTAAGGTCCGTCTAGTCAAGGGTATGGTTTTTCCTGTGGTCATGTATGGATGTGAGAGTTGAACTGTGAAGAAGGCTGAGCACCGAAGAATTGATGCTTTTGAACTATGGTGTTGGAGAAGACTCTTGAGAGTCCCTTGGACTGCAAGGAGATCCAACCAACCAGTCCATTCTGAAGGAGATCAGCCCTGGGATTTCTTTGGAAGGAATGATGCTAAAGCTGAAACTCCAGTATTTTGGCCACCTCATGCAAAGAGTTGACTCATTGGAAAAGACTCTGATGCTGGGAGGGATTGGGGGCAGGAGGAGAAGGGGACGACAGAAGATGAGATGGCTGGATGGCATCACTGACTTGATGGACATGAGTCTGAGTGAACTCTGGGAGTTGGTGATGGATAGGGAGGCCTAGCATGCTGCGATTCATGGGGTTGCAAAGAGTCGGACACGACTGAGTGACTGAACTGAACTGAGAAATTCCTATTTCCTAAAAAAGGATGGGATTAGATTATAAAGAGTTAAGGAGTCAAAGTAGTCAAACAAAAAGAAGGAATTAAATAAGCAATGCACACATTAGCAGGATTTTCACCAGCAAGGGATTATCTGAAATTGTGTTTAAAAAATACCAGTCTAGGGACTTCCCTGATAGTCCAGTGGTTAAAACTCTACATTTCCAATGCTGAGGATATGGGTTCAGTCTTTGCTCAGCAAACTAAGTGCCCCATCCTCCACACTGGCTGCCCAAAAAATGAACAACAACAACCACCAAAAAAAAGAATCAAATGAGAAGGAATGTGAGGTTCCCCCCAAAAGGGAAGACATTGAGAGGCAACTTAGACGTATAGTAATAAGACCTTGTGAGTCTTCCTCCAAAATATCTCTACACTGAATAAATAAATAAACAATTTTAACCTGATAAAAATATAAAAAATACCAGTCATCAGCTGCAGAGCAGATTAGATTAGAAGGCTATTGCTGATTTTAGGCAGCTGGGCCAGTGTGCTGCTGTAGTTCTCAAAATGTGATGTTAAGAAAAAGGGACAGGCTAGCACAGTGAGAGTTAAATAACATACAGTCGATCAGACTGTCACCAGCATCAAAGCCTGAGCCCAGGGCGTGTCTGCTAATTCGCAGCATCACCCTAGCACGTGGGCACACAGGAGTTTTTGCCATAGTTTGCTGTGCTGACTTAGCTATTCATTTTCCTCAGTTTTCCAAAATGAATGCTGAGTCTCATGTATGCCTCTTTTTGGACTTCTACTGGAAACCTGGTTTATAAAATGGACCCCAGCTGATTGCCACTTGCAGTCATGGTCATTTGATAGGATATTTGCCACCTCAAAGAATTTATACACAGTACAATAATTTGAAAATCATTTATACAGTAAATAAAATAATTTTTCAATTTTTCTTAAAATACTACATAGTTTTGAGTATTTTTCTCTATATACCTTCTAAATGACACCTAGATTATTTTTATTTGTCATTATTGGATGCAGTTTATTGGCCAAAACTGTCTTGAAGAAAATTACTCATGGGTGTTCTGAGTTTTATTTTCATCTGTTTCAGTTAATTTCACTATTGTTGACTGCTGAAAAGCATTCTATCCTTTTTAAGCATTGTTATAGATAGCTAAAATGTTTTTCGTCTTTCAAAGTATCTTTTTAAAAAAACGATTTCTTTTCATTTTTCCCTGCATACAATTTCCTAATATTTTTATACTTCAATTTTTGTTAAAAATAAAAAAATGAATGGACTCCCTTAGCTTCTCCTTTCCATGCAGAATTTAATTGAGTGATCAATCACTAACATAAAGTGTTCTTAAACCTGCAAGGGCACATTTATGCAATTTTACATAAGCCTTGCCAATCTGAAGTCAAACTCGGTAAATTTTTTTTTTTTCCCCTATTGAGGAACAAACTTTATAAAGATCAAAATAAAAGATAATGGATTATCTGATTCCAAGCTAAAGGGAGCAGACAATTCTATTCCTTGATTAAAAAAAAAAAGTTACTTATTACAACAAAAAAAAAATCAGGGCTTGGAATAATACATGGTACTTCTGTTTTATTAAAATGGCTCATTACGATATTATCTCTGAAGAAAAATAAGCAATACTTTCATGCTTTTGTTCTCCTCTTGACATAAAACTCTTCATTTTCTGACCAGAACATGGTCTCTCCTAATTTGATGCTGTACCACAGATAAAGATGGATGAAACTCTCCGAAGGTCTGACCTTGCTAGGGTCGAAATAATAAGTGTACTTACAGGAAGATGCATTTTCAATTAGGCGAAAGATTCTGATTTTACATACCTTTTGAGAAACAAAGAGCAGGGACCCCAAATAAAATCAAGAATAAAATTCTGCTGGACCCGAACTAGATTTTTTTTAAAGGACGATTTTCGTCAAAATATGTTATTTTCCAGCTCCTGATGCTAATAGAAGGAAAATGCTTTTTAAACGCTTAGCAGATGTTTAGTGGTTTTATCATTATCATTATGAACAAGTTATGCTAAATTATGTAAATCTGTCTTGGAATGCAAGGCTTATATGTACTTAATATACTTTACAACTCTTCCCTCCATTTGGTGGTAATGTCTTTAGGATGAGTATTAGGTGTTTAGCTTTTATTTATAAGAATATTTTACTGCAGAGTTTATTTTCCCCCTTTACAGACCTTTCATAGACACATTATAACACCATAGTCTGTAGCTGGCCAGGCTCCTCTGTCCACAGAAAGCTCCAGGTGAGAATACCAGAGTGGGTAGCTATTTCCTTCCGCAGCGGATCTTTCTTACTCAGGGACCAAACCCGGGTCTCCTGCACTTCAGGTAGAATTCATTATGTCCTGAGCCTCTAGGGAAGCCCAGTAACTTAACCAGAAGTGAAGATTTTGAATTATTTACAATTCTGGCTGTCTCACATTTCCACTTATGGCTCTTAAGAAGATATATTCTTAATCTCCGTGTCTGTTTCCAGTTAAGACTGCCAAAGTTACATCCTTACGCATCTCAGTCCTTTTCGTAAGAACATCAAACATCACACCCCAAACTGAGTGGATCGTTTTCTGAAAACCTCCTCCTACTCAATCACCCACTCATGCTAGAAACAGGAATACGGTGATCTCTCCCACTGAGGTCAGTAATCGAGTCCTAACATTCTACCCCTTAAAATGTCTCTTCCATGATCACCGGCTGGCATCTTGAGCTACCGTATCTCATCTCAGGAAGATGGCTGTGGCCCCAGCCCTCTGGCTTTCTTTCTTCCAAACAGACCTCAAAAAACCGAGTCAGAATCTGTGAATGGTCATCGCACTGTTAGCCAAACATCTTGGCATGGAATAGAAACATTGCCCCAAACTGCCTGGTTTTCAATCTTGTCTCGGCTGCTCACTTTTGCTTACCATCCCTCCACCTGGAAAGTCATCCTTCGAGCTGATCTGTTCATCCAATTTCTCTTTAACACTGAACACTTAGCTCAAGAGTTTGTCTCCAAGGTAGCTTTCCCTGTTTTCCATCACCTTCTCTCATGTAACTACGGTACTTGCCTATAATTCTTAAAGCAGTTTAGAGAAATCTGAACAGCACTATAACCTCTCTTTGGCTATAGGTATCTGGAGGGAAGTGTTGTGTTTGACCTTGTATTGTAACTCAGAAGTGCCTGTACATAGTGGCGGCTCAATTATTTCTTGAGAGAATGAATGACCTGAGGTTGACTCCTCCTAGATAATCTGGGCATTAAAAAACAAGATGGGTATTCCAAATAGAAATCAAAATTCAGAAACCTTAAATCCAGCTTCTCCCCCTATCCTTAACACACTTTAATACATTTCTTCCTTTCTTTCTTCCTTCTGTCCTCACTCCTTCCTTCCTGCTTTCTGTAAATCCTTAGAAGCCCCAAATATGCCTGGTAACATGCTTGCTACTGAGGAAATATAAATTACACAGGATCACCATCCTTCCCTTAAATGCAACGAGAACTTAATTTTCAAATTCTTTGACTTAAGGGAAATATGTGTCCAACTGGGAAAAGTGCAGGTCTTCTCTGATATGTCAAGAAATAGTACAGTGCTGTCTGCTCAGTCACTTCAGTTGTGTTTGAGTCTGCCACCCTACAGGCTAGGCTCCTCTGTCCATGGGATTCTCCAGGCAAGAATATTGGAGGGCTTCATCATTTCCTCTTCCAGGGAATATCGTCCTGAATAGACATTAAGTTTGCAGAATTCCAGTGGAATTTGATATTCTAAAATGAATTTTATGTTAAATATGCTCTTGTGCCGTGCTGTGCTAAGTCACTTCTGTTGTGTCCAACTCCTTGCGACTCTATGGACCATAACCCAGTGGGATCCCCTGTCTATGAGATTTTCCAGGCAAGAATACTGGAGTGGATTGCCATATTCTCCTCCAGGGGATCCTCGTGACCCAGGGATCGAACTTGCATCTCTTATGTCTCCTGCATTGGCAAGCAGGTTCTTTACCACTAGCGCCACCCGGGAAATCCCAGATATGCTCTTACAACATTAGTTTCTGTTTAGTTTATTTCAGTAAACTGCTAGGAACGGAGAATTTTGAATGAGCTGCTGATTCTGAGAGCATAGTTAGGGTTTTATCTGGGAGAGACAGGATCCTTCATCTTTTTGGTGATAAACATTGAAGGAAGAAATATGGGAAGTTAATCCTCAGGTCTAAAGCTTGAGATTTCACGTCTGAAAGGTTATCAGTATTTCTAACAGCTACTACACTGGGGCATAAGGCAAGGGCTTGAAACTGGGGATAGTTACATCCTTCTGGAGTTGGTGTGAATTGTTCCAGTTATGGGCCCACGAGTGCGCCCTACTAGGGAGGATAGAAAGGGAGGCCACTGTGAGGCTCTAGTTGTTCACGACCACAGGGAAAAGGCCTGGAGGTCCTATGGGGAAACGGAGTGACTCTGCTCAGGGAGGTTTATTCTCATACTGATTAATCAGTGCTTAAGAACCAAGCTTATTACATCTGTAGTACAATTCAAGGCAGGCATCAATATGCCATCCAACAAAGGCCCTTTAAAAATACTTTCTACTGATATGCAAGCGTCCCTGTTGACTCAGTGGTAAAGAATCCACCTGTCAAGCATGAGACTCAGGTTCGACCCTTCGGTCAGGAAGATCCCCGGGAAAAGAAAATGGCAACCCATTGCAGTATTTTTACCTGGGAAATCCCATAGACAGAGGAGTCTGGTGGGCTACTGTCCACGTGGTCACAAAAGACTCAGACACGACTTAACAACTAAACAACAGCACTGATATCCAAAACCGTGATCTAATAACAGGGCTTAATTAAAATGTGGGCAGAGGCTGCAGGACAAAATCAGCTGTTCTGTCTACAATCCTAAAAAAAACAATACCGAAGGACCAGGAGGAAGGTAGTGAGAAATACAATGGAGTAAAATTGTCCTCATGTTCTGTTCAGTTCAAAATTGCTTCCAGTATGGGTGTGGTAAGACACAGCCAATAGCTTCCAATAATCTCAAGTCTCAGAAGAAATTTCCTTAGACACTTATCACTGAGCTTTTTAAAAACTGTCAAAGTAATACTTAAAATAATAAATGAAATTTAAAAAAATAATGAAAAGTTTAGGCATCAGAAATATATTTATGTGCATAAATTGGAAAACTCAACAAATGTATATTTTATGTTGATTAAATTCTCTTATATTTAATATAAATTTAAATTTATGTTAATAAATTTTTAATCAATATAAATGTGCTAATAATGAACAGGCCTTCATCTTACACAATGGCATATGGATTATACTCAAATAAAACAAAAAATATATTTGAAATCTTTGAATTGTCTATTTTGTTTCATAAGAATAAATATGTAGTTATTAATTACATAATATAATGCTCTAAATCTATTTTTTCAAAAACAAAATATATATTAGAAATCTTTGAATTGTCCAATTTGCATTTAAATAGCAATAAATATATAGTTATACACTAATAAATACATAATAATAGCGAAGAGGAGTAAAAAGCCTCTTGAAAGAGGAGAGTGAAAAAGTTGCCTAAAGCTCAATATTCAGAAAACGAAGATCATGGCATCTGGTCCCATCACTTCATGGGAAAGAGATGGAGAAACAGCAGAAACAGTGTCAGACTTTATTTTGGGGGGCTTCAAAATCACTACAGATGGTGATTGCAGCCATGAAATTAAAAGACGTTTACTCCTTGNATTTTTTTCTCTTCTATTTATGAATATACTCTCCACCTAAATCAGTTCCTGAAATACACCAAGCATTCAGTAGTCATTTGTCTCTTTAAGACAATATATTTTTATTATATAGATATGCTTTAAAAACACATGTTAATAAAAATATTGATTCAAGGATGAAAACATCTTAAATAGTGTATAAAAATATAACAGTTTCCTATATATTTATTGACTGTCTGTTAATTACTATATATTAGATGCTTTGTATAATATTATTCTGTTTACCTTGTAAAATCTCCTTTTTTAAAGAGTAAACTAAGCCTTGACTAGTTAGGGAAGTGCTAAGGCTGAGACCAGAAACTGCTCTACTCATTTCCAAGCTCAAGTCTTTTCTGTGATGGTTATACTTTAAATGATTATGTAGGGATAAAGGGGGCTTCCCCAGTGGCTTAGCAGTAAATAATTCTCCTGCAATACAGGAGATGCAGGAGTCACGAGTTCAACCCCTGGGTCAGGAAGATCCCCTGGAGGAGAGCATGACAACCCATACCAGTATTCTTACCTGGAGAATTTCATGGACAGAGGAGGCTGGTAAGCTACAGTCCAAGAGGTCACCAGGAATTGCACGACTGAAGAAACTGAGCACAGCATACACACACACACACGCACGTGCGCACACACACACAACATAGGGGTAAAGGCAAATAATTACAAGCTATTCTGTATAAATTGATGTTAGCCCTACTTACTTAATATCACTTTAGAAGCTAGTATGTCTTGAGGTTTCATCTTTCATCTTTTAAGATCTTCCTTAAGGATAAACATACAACTGTTGTTTCATCTCAAGACCACACAAAAAAATCTGATCATATGCTATTCTGTCTTGACAAAGTTGTCAGTTCTTTCAGAATCATAAAGAAAAAATCGCAATTAAGATATCATTCGAAGAGGCCAAAGTCAGAATAGTAAGATTTATTGACCTTGGCTCCCTGACAGCCTGCTTTGGGCATTAAGAGACCTGGGATGGAGTCTCAGCCTGGCCACTAATTAGGTGTTGTGACCTTGAGCAAATCGGTTTGTCTCTCTTGGGCTTTTGTTTCTTCATCTGTAAAATTAGGAGGCTGGACTAGAACATTCTCTAAGGTTGCTTCCATCTCTAAAATTCTATGATCCATAATCTTTAGAGAGCACAGGCCTCTTCATTATATCTTCCTTTATAACAACTATAAATCAGTCCCCAAGACTGACAGCATCAGCCAGAATTCAAAGGTACATTATTAGAAAGTGCTTAGTCATTAACTGTGAGAGTATTGGTCGTGATATTCTAAAACATGCTTTTAAAATCTCCTTTAAGTAATTCAAGAGTGCAAAACAAAAAAAGTCACATCATTAATTATGCAAAGTTATGACTCCAGACACACAGCATTTCCCTGACTTTTGAACACTGCGGCCAATTCTAAGAAAGGTTGTAAAGCCTTCTCCCTTACCACTTTGGAAGTACCAATACTATCTCTGTTTATTTCATCTCCCATTCTTATAAAGATGGAAAGGTTTAGAGCAATTAGCAATTTGTACCTATTTAGTAATTATTTGGTTTTTACAGAAATGAAAACTTAATTACAGGGAAGTCTTACCCCAACCCACGCATTTGCACTGAATGCTTCTTTTCACAAAGAGTGGGATAAAGAGTGGTTTATTTTATTCACAGTGATTTCAAAGGGTTGCATCTAGAGGTGAATCCTTCGCAGCTGATGGAAGCATCTGTAGTTCAAGAGCTCCTGTATCCAAACACAAGGGCTGGGCAGGGCAGAGTCAGCCGTATAATGCACTCCAGTTCCATTAGGGATCTCTCTGCCCGTCACTCATTCCTTAGCCTCCTACATCTGTGCCATCTAATGTATTAGCCAGGAGCCACACACAGCTATTTCAACTTAAATGAATTAAAAGGAAGCAGAACTTAACTTGCTCAGTTCATCAGCTGCATGAGCCATATTTCAGGCACCAGACCACCCTCTCCACAGAATAGAGGACCTGACTGTCAGTAAGCAGAAGTCATGACAATTACAACATTGTCAACATAGGAAAAACACAATATTTTAAAACCGCCTAGCCTGATTTTGGAAATCCTTGAGAAATATTCTTCCTAGCAGGACTGGGTGGTATGTACAATCCTTGACCTGTCCCATGGGCTGAGCAGTACAATGGCCGGGTAGGCAGCCTGTCTCTATTCTGAAGACATGGCTGGAAAGGGAGGCAGGGGAGGAACATACCTGGAGAAGGTGGCCGGCATCATTTGCCTTCAGTTCAATGCACTGATCTTTGGTGCTACCATTGAACTTATTCTGACAATTGCATATACCTTGATGATCTATCTACTCATGCGCCTATTAAGATATAACATTCAACCACTCCCAGGAAGTTCCCACGTGTCCCTTCCCACATGTCTCTTCCCACAGGCCATTCCCAGTCCATATGTATCCCCCACCCAAAGGTAACCACCACTGTGATATTCTCCACCATGGATTAATTTTGTATAGGTATTTGAATGCTTGTATAGATATACATTTTTTCACATGGACACATGCTACTTCTTAAACAGCAGAATGAAGTGCTTAATTTATTATAGAGAAACTTTGGTTTGACCCCTGACTCTAACTTAGGGAATTATCCAACTTCCCTAAGTCTCACTTTTTCTCTAAATAAATAAGGATAGTAGTAGCAAGTATTTGGCAAGATTGTCATAAAGAATAAACGAGGTGATGGATGTAAACAATGGGGTCAATGTGATGCTTGAAACAGGACATATATTCAGCAAATGTAAGCTTTTATTGTGATTTATTTGCAAAACTTTCAAGGTTCTTGCTCTCTCACTGACCTTTAAACTCCTTCCTCCATAAAACAGAAGATTTATCTAGATTCTTCTGTGAGTCAGTGTAAAGGGGAGTAATAGGTCCAGCTTTCTCATACTTTTAAATAAAAGATCAAGAGCAAGGAAGGGAAGTTCAAAATGAAAGTCCATAAAAATCAAATTAAAATGTAGTACTGATGACAATTCTGGTCCTTTTGATAAAATGTCTGAGCAATATCAAAACTGTCACAATGCATAACCCAGTTTTACGGGCCTTAGAAGAATTTCACAACAGCCATTCCCCAAGTTTTATTCTGCCAGTTTTATGGCTGACTCATCACAGCTCAGATTTTCAATGAAAACAGTTGATGACATAAACCAACCTCCTATAAAACAACTCTAATACAAATCCCACTTTTATATAATACGATTTAATAGAACAGCTATTGTATGGAATGGCGAGTCATCAGGTACCTTATGATTTGAGGTGTTTATTTCAGGGTGGGAGACAATTCCTTGGTTTGTGTGCTTTGAGCAAAAGGAAAACAGATTTTCAAGGAGTCGGTAAGCCTGGGGTCTGGGCAGTGGGGGCCAAAAGGGACTAAATTGCTAGCGTCAGAGTCTTTCTTGGCTTTGAGGTCACCCAGAGACTGGCCTGTAGGAGGAATTAATAAGCCACGCTGATCTGAAGCTGCTTCTGAAACTTAGGTTTCATGAAGTTCAAAGGAGAAGCGGCAGGGTGCTCTGAGGCAGGTTTTTGGAGTAACTGTTTAGCTGCAGTATCAAAAATGGTTCTGCCATAACATAAAACAGCAAAATAATAATAACTCTCTAGTTATGATTTCAAACGTTTTATCATTTTTATATATATTTAAATGTTCTGGAAGAATGCCCAGTAACGGAAGTCATTGGAGCAGATGTCAAAGGGGGCTTTGGACCCCCACCATACAGACTTGACCACCATCCACTACCACTGGAATTCCAAAAAACAGCCAACACCTGTGCTTTTT
Organism: Neotragus moschatus; assembly: GCA_006410615.1. Taxonomy (NCBI): domain Eukaryota; kingdom Metazoa; phylum Chordata; class Mammalia; order Artiodactyla; family Bovidae; genus Neotragus; species Neotragus moschatus. Next base: position 276,188 of record SJYA01000589.1, read on the forward strand.
TTTTTTTTTTTTCCTGCAGGCTTTCTCTTGTCACTGAAGACTGCTTTCCTACTCTCGTGGTAGCCTGGAAGAGACAGGGAATTAATCGTCTTAGTTCTCATCAAAATCATTCCAGGACTAATGTGAGTTGATGTATATAGATGTCCCAGTAACACTGCCCCCCAGTGGGGAGCACTGAGGCATCAGTTTCACACTGGTACCCAGTGTGTCCCTTGGGATTAACTGCCAGTTGCCCTTAGTAACTGTTGCCTTGGTAACAGCTCCATCAACTGGCCTCCAGCCTTTTCCTAGTCTCATTTCCCCACATCCCTGCCTGAATCTCCTTAAGGATTTTCTTCTAGGGACTTAATAATTAAGACAGTCACTAACTCATATGAGAAAGTGAAAGATCCTTAATAAAAGTAAGTATTATACTGGTTGGGCTTTCCGTGGCCCAGCTGGTAAAGAATCTGCCTGCAATGTGGGAGACCTGGGTTCGATCCCTGGGTTGGGAAGATCCCCTAGAGAAGGGAACGGCTACCCACTCCAGTATTCTGGCCTGGAGAATTCCATGAACTGTATAGCCCATGGGGTCGCAAAAAGTCAGACACAACTGAGTGACTTTCACAAACAATACTTGCTGAAGACCGAAAGCAAAGCAAGAATTTAAGATCCATCCTGTCACAAACTCTTCTGGCCTTCCTGGTCTAAATTCAATTCAGTTCAGCAAATATTTATCAAGTGTCTTCTAAAATAGAACACATTTTCCTTAGATATTTAGCAAGGCTAGTATAAAAGTACTGAATAAGGTAGCTCATTCCATACTGGAACTTCAATACATTTTACAAATTTTATTCAAAATGTACAGAAGTATTTTCCATTTTCACAAGGAGAATCCTGTTTCTTGGAATGACATTCATCCCAATCAATTCCATAAAGCTGCAATTTTGTCAGAATCACTTATCCAGTGGTGAGGTTCAATTGTATAATGATTTTCAGCTTATGATGGTCTGAAATTACCTTGAACTAACCCTGAGAACATGGGTGGGTTAATTTTATTTTTCAAGAAATCATAAGAGACTCTGATGTTTATATAGCTCAATATGCCCTTCTCATAAGAGAGGTTTACTTTTAATAGCATGGTTGGTTTTTTTTTAATTATTATTAGAATGGTAACTTCAAGGACAGGGAAATTTTTGAGGGGATATTTTTGAATAAAAAATAATACTTTGTCAAATTGTTTCCAACTAAGGTGACAACTGGATTATTGAGGACTAGGTCTTAGTTTTACCTCAATTTCCTCTTCTTACAGATGAAATGTAAGAAAGTAGTTCAAGTGTACAAACCAGAAGATCCTATGCATTTGTGGCTAGATATTTCCTTTCCATAGCTGTAGTAGTTCNAAAAAATAATACTTTGTCAAATTGTTTCCAACTAAGGTGACAACTGGATTATTGAGGACTAGGTCTTAGTTTTACCTCAATTTCCTCTTCTTACAGATGAAATGTAAGAAAGTAGTTCAAGTGTACAAACCAGAAGATCCTATGCATTTGTGGCTAGATATTTCCTTTCCATAGCTGTAGTAGTTCTGCCTCTGAGACATGCATCATTTGATTTGATGTTTGCTTAACTGAAATGTGATGGGTTGACGTTATCAAATTGAGCAGCTTTTCTGTGACCTTAAACTGATGTTCTTGTGCCTGTATGAAAGGAGAGGCAAATGGGGAATGCAGCAGGGGAGCAGATACCACCACCCAGGGTGAAACCCACGAGCATCAATAAAATGCATTTGACAAGGCAGTTAAGTCAATCACAAGAGAATACTCATTTCTATGATAATTCACTATATTATTTATATTAACACTGTTTTCCTGCAGTCATTAGGGCACTGCCCTCTAGCTTGTTTCTTGAAGGAATAAACTTCATAAAAACCCAAAGAAATTAATATATTTTTGATAAATGACTACAGATTGAAGGAGACTTTCAAAAGAGAGCAAGACATTTGATGATTTATTGCACAACTAAGGGACAATGGTATCTCTAATGTAATAATGCCGACTCCTCGTGCGTCTATTTCACAATTTGAATATTATTCTGAAGAGCTAAATCAGATTCAGTATGCCTGACACCATAAATATTTATTGTGTATCTTTAGTGTGCCAGGCCCCCATGCTAGTGGCTAGGGCTGAAAAGCAAATATGATTAACACAGATTTTCCTCTTCTGGAAATAACAAAGTCAGGTATGTAAGCAAACAATGCTGTGTGCTTAGTACGGTGACAGTCACTGAATAAGGGGTATTTTTTTGCCTCATAAACTGCATAGAATGTTACATTTAATACATACTGATAAAATGTATATTATGTCTAAATTTTACATTATTCATTTTTCTGCACATACTATCTACCTACCCTGGAGAAAGAGTTATGTGATCTCATTTAATCCTCATAGCATACGAAGTGTGTATGGAAAATCTCGGTTTCCTGGGGATTGAATTTTAAAGACTGAAGATGACTANATCTCAGCAGCCTGTAAGCATCCAGGGATCAGACCAGCCACTCACCTGGGTCTATATGAGATCACAGGTCCATTTCCCTGATTCTCCCTGCAACTAGGTCACACACACATAGACAGGGCAAGGAGAAGGGAGAAATCTGAACCTGCTCAGTGCTAAGTGATCTACTCTAATGCATATTACATGACTGGACTACATTTAAGCTTCCTCACTTGCTAACTACAGAATAGATGGAAGTTGGCAAGTGAGATGAAAACATTTAAGGAAAACGTGAGTTTGCAGTTAATATAGTTTCCCCCCATTGATTACAGGTCTGCAGCAAAAAAAATTTCAAATAATCCTCACAATAACCTTATCAGAAGAATAAGGCTCTTATCCCCACTAACCATTGTAAAAGACTAATAGACATCTACCGTTCATCATAGAACATTAGTGTGTGTGTAAGGGGCCCATGTTCACTGTGGCATTGTGAATGGGTTGGGGGAATGCAGGCTCCATTTTTTTTTTCAAGATCATATATCAATTGTCTAACCCTGAGCAGTCATGTTACAGCCACAAAATTTTGTTCAAAGAAGACTAAATGGTCCAGAACTAATGAACTATCCTTTATGGAACCATGCCCTGCAGATTTTAGTTCAACGGTGGCACAGGGTACGTGAAAGAAACTGGAACTGAATGTTGCTTTGGGAGCAAAGGATGTCAAACAAAGCAAGTTTTCACATTCAAGGCCAGATACAGGCCTGGCTAAGATAAACTTTAACCATTAACAATTCTAAAGCTCTTTCCAGTTCAGGTTTGTTTTGTCTGACATGCAACAAGCCAAAATGCTGGGACACCTAGATTTGCAGAAAAGAGAGGGTTTATTCAGAAGGCAGCCAAGAGAGACACGACAAGATGGAAGAACAAGTCTCAGACCTACTATCCCAAAGCCTCAGGGCATTTATGAAATCAAAATAAAGAGGCTGGGTTGTCAGAAGTGTGGGGAGCACAGGAGATATGGAAAAGGTGATCAGTAAAAACGTGATAATCCTTGTCTAGCTCCAGGTAACTAAGCTACAGGCTTGTGCATGTTGGAAATGGAGGCTCTCTGCATCACCCAGGGGTGGATGCTTTGGCCCTCTGATATTAAAAGGTCACTGAGAGACCCTCACTACCCAGCTGGAGGGTGGGTGGTCCCAACTGGTCTTCCCCAGCTTCGCTAGAATGAGCCACTTCTGACTCCTAGTCCCTAAAAAACAACTTGGGCAAATATCTTTTTCTTTAGGCTACTAGCCACTTGAGAGGATATGTGAGCCTTCTAGAGCAACAATTAAAATGACCTTGATCGCTGAAAGCAGGAGAGAAATGGATTCGACTAATTGTTACCCATGATTTCATTTCCACCAAACTATGCAAAATAAAAATGTATTGGTTGATTTCACCATAAAAGCTGTATACATCTTACCTTATGTAAAGTCGCCAAAAGACTGTCAGTTACTCTGCATGAAGCTGGCTTTCATTTTAGGCACCGGAGAAAATACAGGTTTAAGCTGGGATGATAATAATAATCCTGAGGCAATTTTGAAGGAGGTGTTATTTTTGAAGCTGAAGTAGAAATCCTGGAAAAAAAAGTCTACCTTTCAAATATCAATTCCTAAGTCAATCATTTCCTTGATGTAAAATCAATGACCATCACCAGTCAAAAATTGGTTAAGTTCTTGCTTCTTCTTTTTGGGAAAGGTGACACTGGTCTTTCACTGCTGCATTTTTAATATTCTCACTTTTGCTTTATAACCAGTCCACATTTTAGTAACAGCTTTGTGCTTGGGTTCTTGTCTTGATGGATTTATATTAACTCTTATACAAAGTTTTAGGTGATACTATTTTAACATATTACAGTTCCACAAAGGTATTTTGAACACATATGAGTAGAAACTTGAATAGCTATTTTGGCCCTTCAGAATTAGTGGGTCAAATATAAAGAAATATTGTAAATTAGAGACAAAAAGCCCCTAAAATTGTTTATAGATGATTTACTCAAAACTAAAAGCACCAACTATTAGTAAATAAAGTACAGAACTGATATTGAGTGAAGGTTTTCAAGGATATGCAAATATATTGATACAATAGGAACTGGTATATTCAGAACTGTGCTAAACTGCAGGCTATCTAAAAATATAAAGTTCTAGACATATTTTTTAGTTTACTAATAAAGTATACTAAAATTACTAGTCATAGAATGACTGTGAAGTTACAGTGATTTTTTTCTATTTTTTTCGGGTTTGTCAGATTTTTATAATAATGTACCAAAAGTTACATCAGATTTATATACTACAATTTGATATTGTACCATGCCATAAAACTGGCTGAACCTATCAGGATTCTGATAAAGATGATGCTGTGAAAGTGCTGCACTCACTATGCCAGCAAATTTGGAAAACACAGCAGTGGCCACAGGACTGGAAAAGGTCAGTTTTCATTCCAATTCCAAAGAAAGGCAATGCCAAAGAATGCTCAAACTACCACACAATTGCACTCATCTGACAGGCTAGTAAAATAATGCTCAAAATTCTCCAACCCAGGCTTCAGCAGTACGTGAACTGTGAACTTCCTGATGTTCAAGCTGGTTTTAGCAAAGGCAGAGGAACCAGAGATCCAATTGCCAACATCTGCTGGGTCATGAAAAAGCAAGAGAGTTCCAGAAAAACATATATTTCTGCTTTCTTGACTATGCCAAAGCCTTTGACCTTGTGGATCACAATTAACTGTGGAAAATTCTGAAAGAGATGGGAATACCAGACCACCTGACCTGCCTCTTGAGAAATCTGTATGCAGGTCAGGAAGCAACAGTTAGAACTGGACATGGAACAACAGACTGGTTCCAAATAGGAAAAGGAGTACGTCAAGGCTGTATATTGTCACCCTGCTTATTTAACTT
>SJYA01000589.1:282589-303762 GCA_006410615.1 Neotragus moschatus
TAAGGAATGATGCTAAAGCTGAAGCTCCAGTACTTTGGCCACCTCATGCGAAGAGTTGACTCATTGGAAAAGACTCTGATGCTGGGAGGGACTGGGGTCAGGAGTGAGAAGGGGACAACCAAGGATGAGATGGCTGGATGGCATCACTGACTCAATGGGTGTGAGTCTGAGTGAACTCCAGGAGTTGGTGATGGACAGGGAGGCCTGGCGTGCTGCGGTTTATGGGGTTGCAAAGATTCGGACACAACTGAGTGACTGAACTGAACTGAACTGAAAGCAGTTTTTAAATGCAAAATACCTTTTTCAGAAATCAAGGATATTGTAAATTGTATCTTTCTTAAAAATACTCTGAGATACAAGTTATTCAATAATCAAAAACAAACCAGGAAATTGGAGGATACAGTAATTTAAAATTTCTCATTAAATGTGAATTATATGAAATATATGATCATTGGATGGAGTAGTTCTTTAATGTAAAGTGAGGGGTTTTAGCTAGAAGCATATGATGTTTGAAGCAACTTACTAAGACTCTATAAATGTGTGTCTTTTTGAGGGTTTGTTTGTTTTCATTTTTCTGGTAAGAACATCTGACATGAGATCCAATGTCTCAATAAAATTTCAAGTGCACTATATTTTACTAACTGTAGGAATTATGCTGTACACTAGGTCCCTGGAAACTTCCAGAGGTGATGGATATGCTTATTACTTTGTGATGATGGTCTCTCTGGTGTATGATTATGTCTAAACTCATCAAATTATATGCATTAAATAAGAGCAACTTACTGTACCTCGTTTATGATTCAATAAATATGTAAAAAATTTTCTATGAATTATCTGACTTTCTAAATAGATGCTGGAGGATTTAGCATTTACCAAAAGTCCAGAGGGTGCTGAAAGCAACAGATCATTTCTCAAATTGGACCAGCTGAGAATCTTGGTGCCTCTCTGGTGTAAAATCGTTGAAGTATTTAATGACACAGAGCATTCAGCCTGCTTTGCCCTCTTCCTCTAGCTAATGGACTAGTTAGGGTTGAATTGGGAGTTACTGTTGAATAAAAACAGGATGGTCTGGGGCTTCCCTGGTGGTTCAGTGGTAAACAGTCCGCCTGTCAATACAGGAGACATGGGTTCGGTCCCTGGTCTGGGAAGATCCCACATGCCAAGGAGCAACTAAGCCCATGTGATGCAACTATTAAGCCTGAGCCCTAGAGCCCAGGAGCTGCAACTACTAAGCCCAGACGCTGCAACTGCTGAAGCCTGTGCAGCTAGAGCACGTGTTACCCAACAAGAGAAGCCATCGCAACGAGAAGCCCACGCACTGCAATGAAGAGCAGCCCCGCTCGCAGAAAGAGAGAAAGCCTGCATGCAGCAACAAAGACCCAGCACCTAGATGAGCAACTTAACACAATTATTTTAAAAAATCCACGATGATTCAGGAGGGCTGAAGTCAAGGAGAAACCCCGGTTGAGAGACGTGTTTTATGATTCCCAGTAAGAGACCAGGGGAATTCTGTAGATAGGAAGACAGCACAGGTATAGCGTGGCAGGAGAGGCAACTTACGTGCCTTTCATACATCAGTTCTCCCTGGCTTGCTAAGGACCAAGGCAAGACAAGGCCTCCCTGTTCCTATGGTAAGGCTAGCGCTGCATTCTCCTCACTTGGCCTCTCTCCAAATATTTACAAGCTGATAACATCCCCCCCGCACAAAGTGACATCAAAGCGAACCTAAGCTTCAGGGGTCCATTATCATGCCCTCAATTCCTCATTTGGGAGCTGATATATTTGAACTGCAAGGAGATCCAACAAGTCCATCCTAATGGAGACCAGTCCTGGGTGTTCACTGGAAGGACTGATGCTGAGGCTGAAACTCCAATACTTTGGCCACCTCATGCGAAGAGTTGACTCATTGGAAAAGACCTTGATGCTGGGAGGGATTGGGAGCAGGAGGAGAAGGGGACGACAGAGGATGAGATGGCTGGATGGCATCACTGACTCGATGCACATGAATTTGAGTGAACTCCAGGAGTTGGTGATGGACAGGGAGACCTGGCATGCTGCGATTCATGGGGTCGCAAAGAGTCGGACACAACTGAGCAACTGAACTGAACTGATATACAAAAAGCAGAAAAGGCTGAAGGAGGTTAATGCCTGTGTAGAGTACATCGGCTCTTGATCATGACTCTGTGATGTCTCTGGAAACTTAAATCAAATGAAACCAAAAATCTCAGCAGTGTTTTATCTCAGACATGTCACAAGCATGCAAGCTAGATGAAGGCAGCCTCTAGAGGGCTGACCTACAATAACAAACCTGGAGTCTGCAACTCCTCTTTATTAAGAAAAGAAACCCAGCAGCAAGGGCAGTGACAAGCTTCAACCATAATAGCTGTGTCCCAACCCTGTCCTGGAGTTTCTTGTTCCAGGGGTGAATGAATAATTTAATCTTCATGAGCCATCAATTCCAGTCCTCCTTCAAAAATTTGGCAATGGTCCCAGCTAATTTCATTTATGATGTGGATTTTTTTTTTTTTGAGATCATGAGTATTCAGAAAGTGAAAAAGGGCAACCAGCATCTCATTATGTGTATGTGCTCCTCTCCCCCCCCTTCCAGTAATGCTTTATTGATTTATTAATCAGCAACAAATCAAAGGATAAGGACATGCCATTTCCTCATTAATTAGTCATAGGAACAAGCAACGCTAACTAATCAGTCTAAACTCAACCATAAATAATTAGTCCATTTATTTCTCTTGAGAGTGGAGAATGAAGTAAAGAAATTTTATAATGTTTTATAGTATTTTCTCCCTGAATGAAAATTTATATATTGAGTACTGATTATAAGATTCAAATTTTGAGAAATGGACAATGAGGAAAGAGTTGCTTAGTCATTAGCTAGCAAAGTTTTTTGTAACTGTTTTTTTTGTTTTCTTGGTATAGCCACTTCCCTCTGCTCTCAAATTACTCTGCTAAAGTGAAAGACAGTAATAATCAGTGCAGTTCAGTTGCTCAGTTGTGTCCAGCTCTGCGACTCCATGGACTGTGGCACACCAGGCCTCCCGGTCCATCACCAGCTCCCAGAGCTTGCTCAAATTCACGTCCATCGACTCAATGATGCCATCCAATCATCTCATCCTCTGTTGTCTCATGTAATTATTATTATAGTAACAATAAGAACAAATTTTAGGAACTTAAGAAAACAGTCCTATTTATTTGTAGTAAGCAGTAAGAAAAATTTTGGTAACTTTTCCTACATAAAAACATTTTTTGGAATGTATAAACAGGGCTCTACTGTATAGCACAAGGAACTACATTTAGTACCCTGTGATAAANCAGAGCTTGCTCAAATTCACGTCCATCGACTCAATGATGCCATCCAATCATCTCATCCTCTGTTGTCTCCTGTAATTATTATTATAGTAACAATAAGAACAAATTTTAGGAACTTAAGAAAACAGTCCTATTTATCTGTAGTAAGCAGTAAGAAAAATTTTGGTAACTTTTCCTACATAAAAACATTTTTTGGAATGTATAAACAGGGCTCTACTGTATAGCACAAGGAACTACATTTAGTACCCTGTGATAAACCATAATGGAAAAGAATATTCAAAAGAATGTATGTAAATAATGTATGCATAACTAAGATCACTTTGCTGTGTAGCAGAAATTAACACAGCACTGTAAATCAACTATACTTCAATAAAAAAAGCATTCTGTAACTCAATCGTTCCTAATTGGTTAGCGGATGATTCAGATATATACATATTTACAAGTGAAATAAACTTGAAAAAATTATTTATTAAAAATAAAAAAAATATATTTTTTCTATCATTCATGCAACCAATCACTTACTTATTGGTCATCCATCACATATTTATCTGACAAACAATATGTGCCAAGCACTATTGCTAAATTTATTGTGTTAAGTCATTTCAGTCGTGTCCAACTCTGTGCGACCCTATGGGCTACAGCCCTCCAAGCTCCTCTGTCCATGGGGATTCTCCAGGCAAGAGTACTGGAGTGGGTTGCCGTGACTTCCTCCAAGGCAACTCCCTGACNATATAGTCCATGGGGTCCCAAAGAATTGGACACAGCTGACTAAGCATCCACCCACACACACAAGTTTTGTTAGCAGAAAACATATTGTTCATTAGTAACACAAGTTTACTTTCTGGAGCACAAAATCCAGAAAAATTCAACTCTTGTTTGAGAAGATGTCACATGACATACTATGCTTTTTTAAAAAATAAATAAATAAGTAACAGCAAGACTGGCTACTTTCCCAATTTCATTTTCTGCCTTCAGGTACACACAGTGTAACCCCTAGTCAACCAAGTAAGAAACCTAGCTGAGCTAGGCTCAGCTCAATCCCAAGAGGAGAAAGAATGGTAAGAATGCGAGAAAATTTTCTAGGACTGAAATCTCCTGAGGAGACATGCTTTCCCCCTTAAAAAAATCATGGATGACTATGTAGCAGCTATTCACTGCCCTCCCAAGAGTCATGCAACATATTTAAACAAAAGATCTTTGCTTTTACAGATTGATAACACAGCCATGAAAGATGTAAATGAAAAGAACACTGTAAGTAAAGAGTGCAGTCAAGACAGACAGCTTTCATCCTAAAGCATAATTACTAAATCATCACACAGAGTAAATGGACTCTGCCGCTGGTATTTCAACATTAGGAATCACTGGCTATAGAACAGGATTGATACAGGACAGAACGAAATGAGAAACAAAAAGGAAGTTTTTGACCCACGACTACAACAGATACACCATCCTCTTCATTTGAGCTAAATGCAAGGGGGAATTCATAAGCTTATGTAAATGTTATTCATAATTCTTATAAATACATTCTCAAAGAAAAAGTTGGCATCTTGAAATTAGGTACTGATATTTATTAGCACATTGCCTAGAATATTCCAATACCCAATATCACATAACGGTGAACCTAAAATTATTAGATTCTTTATTAATGGAGTCTGTACAGCAGCCTGCATCTTCCCAGATTTATTTTCCTATGTTTGTGACCTCATGAAGTATCATTATGGCTGTGTTCTCCTGGGCCATAGGAGAACAGAACCGCCTTCTGTAACTCCCTTATATATAAATCTCAATCTTAACAAACAGGAAAGGTACTTTTTAATATATTCATGGAACTCTCCAGGCCAGAATACTGGAGTGGGTAGCCTTTCCCTTCTCCAGGGGATCTTCCCAACCGGGGATCGACCTCAGGTCTCCCCCATTGCAGGTGGATTCTTCAGCAGCTGAGCCACAAGGGAAGCACAACAGTACTGGAGTGGGGAGCTATTCCTTCTCCAGCAGATCTTCCTGACCCAGGAATTGAACTGAGGTCTCCTGAATTGCAGGTGGATTCTTTACCAACTGAGCTAACAGGGAAGCCCATATTTTCACTATCCTTACATATTAAAAATAAAGTCTCTTGAAAGGGCAAATAGTAAACACTTCATCATTATTGTATTAATATATACACAATGGCTGGATATATTCCCATGTGTAATTTACTCTATAGGGGAAAAAGTGCATGGTCTGAAATGTAGGAATTTAATTATTTCTCTAGAAATCAATACTTGTTTACTATATACTTTATTTTTAGTATCTTATTTCTTCACATTGTTTTGTCCTGAGTGATTTTAATTTCAAAATCACTACAGTCATACATTAAATTTTTCTAAATGGAAGCAGCAGTAATGTGGGTGCAAGTCATAGTTTTCATTCTCCTGAAATATCGTTGTATTTAATTTGTGTTTAATCTACAGGCTTCTTTTAGTTTCAAACATACTAAAGTTTCTAGAACAGTTTTTCACTCAGAATACATAAATATGTTTATCTGAAGTGGTTCTGCTCAGCAATTTAATAAATTGTGCAGTCCACAGGGAATACCATTAATTATGTAAAGACCGATGGGGATTCATTTACTTGGGTTTCTTTCAGGACCACTTCACTTGTCACTATTTAATTAAACAATAATAAATGTGACAGGAGGGAGAAATGTATGCTGTCAGTGAACAAAACTAAATATGCCCATGGAATAGACAATGGGATTTCAGATGTCTTCATATTTATACAGGAAATCAGAGAAGGAGAATTATAAGCACTTGCCCACATGACAAAGATCTCCAGTCACATCCCTTCTTCAATTTCTTGCTAAAGAAAATACTGTGGAGAAAAATAACTATCAGGGCAAAAGAACATTCCTTTGTTTCATCTCTCAAGGCGTCCTTTTTCCTTTTTCTTAATGAATTAATTTATTTTAATTGGAGGATAATTACTTGACAATACTGTGGTGGTTTCTGCCACACATCGACATGAATCAGTCACGGGTGCACGTGTCCCTGTATCCTGAATCCCCCTCCCACCCCCTGCCCCATCCTTCTGGGTTATCCCAGAGCACCGGCTTTGAGTACCCTGCTTCAAAAGGACTATTTTTTCTCGTAGGGTAGTAGATTTTACACATTTTATATAAAGTTTACATGTTTAGATGAGTCTGAAAATACAGCAGTGCACATATTGCCTATATCATTAAATGGTGAAAATGCCAATATCAAGATAATAGATAATGACCTTGCTGAAGGGTAGGGCAGAATTGGTTTTATACAATTATATATATATATATAATTGTATAAAAAATATACAATTATGAACTTTTTACCTGTAAGTTATAAATAGTTGACAAGAGCTCACAGTTGTGTAATTTTAATTTCTTTTTACAACCTTTTATTGTATAAAACCAACTCTGCCCTAGCCTTCAGAATCATGTCTCTATTATCTTGACATTGGCATTTTCACCATTTAATGACACAGGTGGTAAAGAATATGCCTGCAGTGCAGGAGATCCGGGTTTGAAACCTGGGTGGGGAAGATCTCCTGGAGAAGGGAAAAGCAACCCACTCCAGTACTCTTGTCTGGAGAATTCCAGGGACAGAGGAGCCTGGTGGGCTACAGTCCACGCAGTCGCAAAGAGTCAGACATGACTGAGCGGCTAAGACTTTCACTTTCTCTTTTTTCAGAAATAGTTGAAATATCTAACAATTTTAACTGCAGAGGTGAAATATCTAAAAAGTTCTTTTTTCTAATTGGAGCATAACTGCTTTACAACACTGTGTTAGTTTCTACTGTACAATGAAGTGAGTCAGCAATACATACACATATATCCCATTGTTTTTAAGTTCTTAAACTACATGATCCCTGACCCTATTATGTTGTTGGCACCAAAGGACTGTTGTGAGAGAGATGGCATACAGATGACCATTGGTCAATTTCCCAGTTTTGGAGAAGATCATGAAACCCTTTGTCACGTTTTTGTAACATGAGTTTGCAGTTATTTACATTGAAATAGACATAATGCACAAGAAGTCATAGGTTAAACATATGAAAAGCACATATGCCAGTGCATACATCAAGAATAACTATTATAAATAGGCATTAGAATCTAGGAATCAGTGGAGAAGAGGTCAATTCTGCCACATTGAGACAGGATAATAGACCTACTAACTGACTAGGCAGATTCATATTTTAACTTTCTACTTATAGTTTATCATGTATGTTCCTTAAGGTATTATTTGGCCTGTAAATCTCAGATCACATACCTCCCCACAAGATGTCAAGAAGACACTACAATAAACAAAGTTGTACAGTAATTCTTCCCCAAAGATGTATTTTATGTACCCTAAAGTATGTCCCTAAATCGGCGCCTCTGTCCATGGGACTTTTCAGGCAAGAATACTGGAGTGGGTTGCCATTTCATCCTCCAGGGATCTTCCTACCCAAGGATCAAACATGCATCTCCCACATCGACAGGCAATTTCTTGACCACTGAGCCACCAGGGAAGTCCTGAGATGTCCCATGACTCAAAATTCCCATTTAGTGTAGTCACTGATGATTTTTTTCCATAAGGCTGTACTTCCCCCAGCCTTATGGAAAAAAAGCTCAAGAAAGCTCAGTTCAGTTCAGGTGCTCAGTTGTGTCTGACTCTTTGTGACCCCATGGATTGTAGCACACCAGGCTTCCCTGTCCATCACAGATTCCGGGAGCTTGCTCAAACTCAAGTCCATTGAGTTGGTGATGCCATCCAACCATCTCTGCCTCTGTTATCCCCTTCTCCTCCTGCCTTCAATCTTTCCCAGCATCACGGTCTTTTCCAATGAGTCAGTTCTTTGCACCAGGTGGCCAAAGTATTGGAGTTTCAGCTTCAGCATCAGTCCTTCCAATGAACATTCAGGATTGATCTTTAGGATGGATTGGTTAGATCTCCTTGCAGTCCAAGGGACTCTCAAGAGTCTTCTCCAGCACCACAGTTCAAAAGCATCAATTATTCAGTGCTCTATAAAGCACTATAAAGTGCTTTCTTTATAGTCCAACTCTCACACTCAAACATGATGACTGGGAAAACCATAGCTTTGACTAGCCGGACTTTTGTTGGTAATGTCTCTGCATTTTAATAAGCTAGGTTGGTCATAGCTTTTCTTCCATGGAGTAAGCGTCTTTTAATTTCATGGCTGAAATCACCATCTGCAGTGATTTGGGAGTCAAAGAAAAGAAAGTCAGCTACTGTTTCCACTGTTTCCCCATCTATTTGTCATGAAGTGATGGGACCGAATGTCACGATCTTAGTTTTTGAATGTTGAGTTTAAGCCAGCTTCTTCACTCTCCTCTTTCATTTTCATCAAGAGGCTCTTTAGTTCTTCTTCACTTTCTGCCATAAGGGTGGTGTCATCTGCATATCTGAGGTTATTGATATCTCTCCTGGCAATCTTGATTCCAGCTTGTGCTTCATCTAGCCGGACATTTCACATGATGTACTCTGAATATAAGTTAAATATGCAGGGTGAAAATACACAGCCTTGACACACTTCTTTCCCAATTTGGAACCAGTCTGTTGTTTCATGTCCAGTTCTAACTGTTGCTTCTTGACCTGGATACAGACTTCTCAGACATCTCAAGAAAGCTCAGATCAACATTTATTACTTTACCTCCTAACCTGAAACAATTTTGTAAAATTTATTTTATTTAACACATATGTTCTGTGCACCTGTGCTTTCTGTCTTGATGTAAGGAGATTAATAGTTTCCTCTCTAACTAGTGAAAATCTTTGCTGGGGTCCAAATAAAAAATCGAAAACCCCATTTTGCAGAAATATGATTTTGATTTTTCAGGCCATGGAAAGACTTTTCATCACTTCTTTTTTAGTATGCCACTTCTCTGTGAGTTCCATTCAGAAGTCATACTCACCATTACACAGTAGAGTGGCAAAGTTTGAGATTCTCTAGTAGCAGAAGGACTAGAAGAAGGACTGTGGTGTGCACAATTTAGGTGATGATAACTCTAGTCTTGGAAAAAGAATAGAACAATCATTGTGGATATTTTGCAAATGTTCCTTTCTTTTTGCTACCCAAAGTCACTACCCACAAATGAAAGTGTCTTTACAATTAGTTTTCAGACTCCATCAGCTGGGATTTCTTAGAAATAAACTCAAACTTTCTTGACTAGCTTATTTTAACTAGCCTCTGTCCACTAGGGCAGTGGGACAGGGTTGGGGGTCATCATGGAAAGGAGGCTGTTTTTTTTTTCAAGCATAGAAAGAGAAATCTTGAATGTTCCACTTACAATCTCTTAGGGGAAAAAAAATCAAGTGAGAAGTTTTATATTGTTTATGTGACAACGTTTTCCCAATCCCATCAGTTTCTTCCTCCCACTGTTTCTGAATTCCCTACAGCATTAAGGTTGGCACCCTGTACAAAAGGAGCTAAAATGTTTTCAAATAGAAAATTTATTCTAAGGGCAATAGTAAATTATTAGAGCTGGAACACGTCTCTGGACACACAGAAGACAAGAAAAAATCAGGGTGTTTTTCCTTTCAGTTTTGCATGATAATATGATTAGAACCCTAACTATGTAGTTAGTGTGCCATGGGTCTTATATTTTCAGGTTTCAGTAAGTTGTAGCAGGTCCTCCAGCTTTGGTCTCTCCCTTCTCCTATGTTCTGCTCTTACCATTTGTCCTCCCACCTGGCCCTGGTGGTTTCATAATATTTCTAATATTTCTGCTCTGCCCACCCCGATAGACCCATTCCTACGTCAACTTATTGATCGGGCTCTTAGCTTTTACTCTCTGACGCCTTGGTTCAGTGCATTATCATTGATCTTGGGTGATCAATTCTTATCTAGAATTTCTCCACCATAATTCAGGTTGATATTTCAAGGTATAATAAAACTGTGCTGCCCTTACTTGAGTCTATCTCAGATACGTTACGTGGTCCCATCCATGGCAGGGAAGGCACAATTTTCTAGAGATGTTTTGAATGAAGCATTTATAGTTGCTGATCAGGTAGACCTTAAAGAGAACTTAGTCACAATCATCATTACTTGGAGAAGAATGTACTGGAAATTAAAGCGGCCTTTGGCAGGAATCAGCAAGTGTGGATGTTTCAGTGATGATGTGTTTGGTTGAGCAAACGAATACAGGGTTAAGATTGGGGAGAGATGGTATATTTTGATGTCAGAAGATAGTTTTTAAAGGAATGAACCTGACTCTGGAACTTAAGTACTACTGAAAAAAATGTCAAGAAACAGATGAAATCATTGAAATACTACACCTGAATTCATATATGGCACCAGATAATAGTCCAACTTAGTACAATAAATGTAGAAGTTAGTTTTATAAAAAAAATA
The DNA here is from genome assembly GCA_006410615.1 of Neotragus moschatus. Lineage (NCBI taxonomy): Eukaryota > Metazoa > Chordata > Mammalia > Artiodactyla > Bovidae > Neotragus > Neotragus moschatus. The sequence continues at coordinate 293,276 of SJYA01000589.1, forward strand.
ATAATAAGATGTTCTGTGCCAAGCTCACATTTGTTCTCACTGGTTCTGATAAAAACTCACCTTCAGAACATCAGAAAAAGGAATATAAATTTGGCAGTATCATTCGTTTTCTCCCCCAGCTGGAAGACAGGCTAAGTGACGAGCTCATACATTTTGTGTAAATTTAAGGTAAAAAGCATAAGAGAACGCATTAGTGTTGTTGGCTGAACTTATGCAAAAGTGAGGTAATGCGAGTCAGGTATATAAATTTAAGTATCTGAAATACAAGACCACTATTCACTGGCAACACTCAATTATAACAAATGGGCAACCCAAATCCTGGGTGATAGAGAGCTTAGGATACTTTTATTATTCGTGGACTCATGGTTTCCATTTTTAATGCCAAAATTAAGTTGTTCGTTTTAAGTTATTCAAGTCATCTTTAAATCCATTTGCCAAAACATTTTTTAAATCATCAACATTTTCTGACTTGTCAATTCAAAACTGGCATTTTATGGAACCCTGCCCTCAGAGATTTCATTACTTTTCTTTATATTTCCAAGTTGTAGTTTAGTGGCAAATATTTCCAAATAGTAAGCAAGAGTACTGGGATACTAAAAAAATCTCCAAAACCCACTTTTAGTAAGACGCATCTTTTTAAAGCTTGAAAAAATGGTTCATATACAAGTTTAAAGAACGAAGTCAACATACTCGCAGACTAGATGAGTCATTTTTCTTCCAAAAGTGTAAAGCAGCGGCGTATTTTGAGAACAAGTCACAGATTAAATATTGTGTTAATGTTAAACTTTAAGTCTAATCTATCTGGAAACAAATTAGTGAGGCTGAAATTAAACCTGTAAGATTGGAGTACCTTTTAAAATAGAATCATAAAATGAAAATCTACAGCTACTTTTAAAGCTAAGTCTCTTAGTCTACCCCTTGAGTTTAAATTCCAATCACACAGTCACACCTTAATTTTTAAAAGTGGAGTGATTACAGATCTGCTTCCTAAGGTCAGTTTAAAAACTATCAGTCTTTAAAGGAAGTTGCTTGAATTGATTTGATGAAAAAACGTGTCAACTTTTACATGAGTGCAAACAGGCTAACTACACTGTAAGGCAATGATTACAAATTTCTTTTGATTCACCTTTTGTGATATTATTTGCTACAAGAAATAAAAACGGTGAATTTAGGTAGAACTATTCTGTTCTGATTCTTATACCATTCTGGGTTAGTAATAGGGCATGCTCAGTCCTGTCCAACTCTTTGTGACCCCACGGAACGCAGCCCGCCAGGTTCCTCTGTCTGTGGGATTTCCCAGGCAAGAAGTGGGTTGCCATTTCCTCCTCCATGGGAGCTTCCTGATCCAGGGTTCAAACCTGCAGCTCCTGTTTCTTCTGCACTGCAGCTGGATTCTGTAGCATCTGATCCATCGCCGAAGCTCATCTGGGTTTGACACTATTTTTAAAAAATACTTGGCTGTTCTACACTACATGAGGGAGAAAGACAGTGGAAAGTCTCATTCATCTATAATGCTGTATCTCTTTCTTTTTGATTCCAGTGGAGGATTTTTCCTTAGCTGAACAGAGGAGCCCACCTTCTAAAGAGAACGATGAGACTCTTGAGGATATGACATGAAGGGAGTTCGCTGGTTAAAATATATATATAAATATATACATATATATATATATATTTATACATACACACCAACAACATTACTCAGTGTTTCGGAGATAATACCCTACAGCTCTGACACTACAAAGAACCAGGAAGCAAACTGCTGACAGCGGAGATAAAAGAAATACTGCTGCTGCTGCTGCTAAGTCGCTTCAGCTGTGTCCGACTCTGTGCGACCCCACAGACAGCAGTCTACCAGGCTCCACTGTCCCTGGGATTCTTCAGGCAAGAACACTGGAGTGGGTTGCCATTTCCTTCTCCAATGGATGAACGTGAAAAGTGAAAGTGAAGTCGCTCAGTTGTGTCTGAGTCTTAGCGACCCCATGGACTGTGACCTTCCAGGCTCCTCCGTCCATGGGATTTTCCAGGCCAGAGTACTGCAGTGGGGTGCCATTGCCTTCTCCGAAAAGAAACACTAGGGATGGTCAAAATAAACTTAGAAGTTCCCAATAACACTGCAACAATGCAAAATCTTTAACTTTTGGTGTGTCTTTCTATGCATATGTTTCTTTGTGAATATATACTTGGCATGGTGATGGTGGTTTAGTCGCTAAGTCCTGTCCAACTCTTTTGTGACCCCAGAGACCATAGCCTGCTAGGCTCCTCTGTCCATGGGATTTCCCAGGTAAGAACACTGGACTGGGTTCCCCTTTCCTGCTCCAGGTGATCCTCCTAGCTCAGGGATGGAACTCGTATCTCCTGCATTGCAGGCAGAATTTTTACTGCTGAGCCACCAGGGATTTCCATATACTTGAATATTTAACATTAAATCAAATTAGATTTCTTGCCATTGATAAATCCTGTCTGGGCTGCAGAGCTGTCTGTAGTGTCTTATACTCGCCATGTACAATCTTTTCTTCTACGTGTCCAATCTAATGCAGCCCTCATCTGGTGCCGTGTTAACAATCCACAGTGTAGTTTTCCCTGGAAGCTTCAGTTGACCTTCTAAACAATAAGTGATCTGGCCACTCCAGACGCCCACGTGATGCTTGGTGTCCATTTTCTTGCTACCATCCCTTGTAGTTATTGTGCAGACATGTCGGAGGTTGCGTTTGCTGTTTTGACAAACCTAATACCTGTGTGAGAGTCTCATCATTTCATTTTGCTCCAGAAACAGAGTAGTGCCAGGGATATGTTATTTCTAAGTGTTCACTTTAATCTGACCATGCATGTGAGTGTTTCTTTGTCAAATGACCTTCAAGGTCAGGCACCATTCCCTAAGGCACTGCATTACTCAGTGTATTCAGATGCTGTGACATGTCATCTTCCTGGAGTCATATGCAAACTTGACGTTTTCCCAGTGTTTCTGGGAAAACAGAAGTCAAATCTCACAAAGACCTAATGACTAAGAGAACTCGCAAGGGAAACTAATTCTAGTCTAGAGCAGCTGAAGGCCACAAGTTGATGGAGCTCTTATGTGGAGTAGAATTCAGCCAATCATCATGCTTCTGCTATTTTTTAAGGAATGTACAATAGGTGTTTTTTCTTTTAAACTGGAAAAGAGAATCACATTGCTTTAATTAAGGAAACAAAGCCTCAATTTTATATCTAAAAAATCTACATTTTTATATAAAATTGGATTAAAGATCTATTTCCAGACTTGGAATATATGAAGCAAGAAAGTTCTTGGACTTCCCTTGTGCCCCAGTGGTTAAGACTCCATATTTTCAATGCAAGGGGAATGGGTTCGATCTTTGGTTGGGGAACTAAGACCCATTTGCTGTGTGGTGCATCAAAAACCCACTCCAGTGTTCTTGCCTGGAGAATCCCAGGGACAAGGGAGCCTGCTGGGCTGCCGTCTATAGGGTCACACAGTGTCGGACACGACTGAAGTGACTTAGCAGCAGCAGCAGTCAAAAAAAGAAAAAAATTCTTGTATAAAGAGAAACAATGTAGTGAGTACAAATCCCTTCAAACACCATTTCAATCTGAGGACACAAATCAAGTGAAGTCACTCAGTTGTGTCTGACTCTTTGTGACCCCATGGATTGTAGCCCACCAGGCTCCTCCATCCATGGGGATTCTCTGGGCCAGAATACTGGAGTGGGTTGCCATTTTCTTCTTCAGGAGATCTTCCCACCCCAGGGATTGAACCCAGGTCTCCCGCATTGCAGACAGATTCTTTACCATCTGAGCCACCAGAGAAGATATCTGAGGACACAGAAAGTGAAAGTGAAGTTGCTCAATCGTGTCCAACTCTTTGAGACCCCGTGGACTGTAGCCTATCAGGCTCCTCTGTCCATGGAATTTTCTAGGCAAGAATACTGGAGTGGGTTGCCACTGCCTTCTCCAGGGGATCTTCCAGACCCAGGAATTGAACCCAGATCTCCTGCATTGCTGGCAGACACTTCTACCATCTGAGCCACCTGGGAAGAGAGGACACAGATCATAGGCAAAAAGCCAAGGCTCCTGGACCACATACCAGGATGGCTGGAAACATCAGGAAAGCACCTGATGACCCAGTGCTTTCTAGCTAGCCAGGAGCTCCCTGGCTGTGCTCCTATTGTCTTGCATCTTAACACTTCACTGTTTTAGTTCAGTGAATGCTGCACCCTTTGAAATTTTAATTCTGACCAAGCATACCAAAAACAGTCTTTTCAAAGCATCTGAATCTATAATTTAGGATCTCTTTTAAATATCATCAGCTGTAAAAAACAGAAATTGCAGCAGAGGGAGTGGGTTAATTGAAAGTTATAAAGAAGCCATTGAGTGAAAAGCAGCAAGAAGGAATGAAAGCAATTTCAGACCTTGTCAGTCATTATTTAGTTTATGCCCTCTGTGAGAGCCATACTGGGGCACTTTTTTCTCTTCTCATTTTCTTTTTGAGGGTTTGAATGCACCATGTTCTCTTCATTATTTACTGTCTGGTGTTCCTTGGTTGGTTGCCATATAAGCTGCACCTGATTTAATGTTTTAGAGCAAACTTTTTTTTTTTTTTTCCAAATGAAAATTAAGCCATCCTTAAAAATCCATCCCATTTCTAGAATCAATTGTGTACATAAATGTCGCAGTGGGCAAAGGAAATTTTATCTCCCCAAGGCTCAAGGCACTTGGAACGCTTGGGACATCTGTTTCAGAGAAGAAAGGATAAAATAAGAATACTCAGAGAAGGACTTTTGTTGTAGTCTTCCTTGAAGAATAACTGTCTACACTGTTTTTAAAGTGGGATTCAGGAAAAAAAAAAAAAACACTCACAGATTCATACTAAATTTTCCAGTGTCTGTGGAATATAATTTTATCAACAGAAAGCCCAGATTGGGGAACTGGCTGGCAGCAAATTTGGGACTAGACCTGAAGTCTTCTGATCCTCAGTTCTCTCGTCTCTTCCTGCCATGCCTCGCAGCCTTTTTAGCGACCACAGACTCAGAGGCAGCATCTGTGAGGTCTGCAAGGAGAGCTTTTGCACCGTTAAAGGATGAAGTATAAGCTTCGTATGAAATTACTTTTGGGACCATAAATGTAATTTTTTGCTGTTATTTTGTCATGAGGTAAATCTCATTCATCTGTGGATGGAAATCAAAGCTTGGTCTACATTGAAGAGTTTTCTAGTTTAGGATGAGAATTTAAATTACAGTTTCTGATTTAACCAACAGTGCCTGGTGAAAAGGGGCTAGAAAGCCATTTGGAGGCGGGCAGAAAGTATCACAATACTTGTGTTTTATAGGTTCTTTTGAACCTGAGATTCAAGAAATAAATCTATGTTTGAAATGTAATGAAATTCTTTGTGACCCAAAATAATTCTATATTGATATATAAATATATACACATATATTTACTTATTATACATATTATTTATATGTACATATATACATAATGAACATATATATATATATAATATGAACTCAACTATACGTCTGCCATCTGTAAGTGCTAGCTTCATGTGACTGGAGTCCACCAAATTTTGTTGTATTTTGTCATTATATACGTACTATATGTGTGCATGCTAAGTCACTTCAGTCGTGTCCAACTCTTTGCAACCTTATGGACCATTGCCTACAGGGCTCCCCTGTCCACGGGATTCTCCAGGCAAGAATACTGGACTGGTTGCCATGCTCTCTTCCAGGGGATCTTACCAACCCAGGGACTAAAACTCTGTCTCTTAAATCTGCTCTGGCAGGCAGGTTCTTTACCACCTGGGAAGCCCCTATGCAAATATTATTTTATCAAGTAATATTTACACTGGACATTTAATTCTTTGTCCACTACATTTTAGAAAACACTTTTTAAAGAAACAAAAATGATATTTTAATTAAAAGGAATGTTCATTTCAAAAGAGAAGGGATTAGTCTATTTATGCCACAAAAAATAGGAAAAAAACACTCTTTGAAAGTATCACTTCTGATGCTGTGAGCAGCAGGATTTTGTCACTTTTTGATTCATGTATGACCCACGTCTTGAACTACAAGACTAGTGCTAAAATGTTGCTTTTCTTCTTGTTATTACTTACAAAAGGTTTCGGAATGTGTTATATGTTGTTTCTTTAGGGAATATGACTTGATAAGTCATGCTGGTAAGGTGGGGCAGATAAAACCACTGACTCTTATTCTGGAGGCAGAACATCACCTTCTCCCACTGAAAAACTGGGTACCATTGGGATCTTTCATGTTTTAAACAAAGAGACAACAGAAAAAAGTGTCCACTGGAGGTTTCCTAATGTGGTGAAGCCGTGCTACTTGGTACAACTAGCGCGGACACTGAAAAACCGTCTCCACCAGCACTCACCCTTTACCTTTAACTCCACAGTGTTTCCAAGATGATAAGGTACAGTTTGGCAGTGGTGAAATTGCTGCTGCATTGAGGATGAAAGCGGTAAGGAGCGCAGCAACACAACTCTGCCTGTCTCCTTAGCTCACTGAAGGATGCCGGACCCCGTGCCCCTCCTGACACCTAAGAGGCAGCAGAGCTGAATGATCAGTCTCTCAATTAACAAACTAATTCATAAGATTTGCATCGCTTTCCTGAGTTCTCTACCAAGGGTCAGGAAGGAAACGGCTCCCTTGAAGTCCATCCCTGTTATTACGCAGTGCTCTAAGGCAGTGCTGTCTGTAGCGTCTGTGAACACATGTTCTTGGAAGATTAGCCACAAAACCGCAAACTTATGTGAGGAAATTACTGCTCCATTAACGGAATTTATGGGATCACGTGCAGAAGGGCCATTAGATATGGCAACCGTGGTGCCTGGACGGTATTTCATATTGTTAAAGGAGTGTGGTACATGATAAAGTCTCAACAGACACAGCTGTAAATTACTTGCAGTTGAAGTGTGATAAGGCTTCAAATGATGACATTGTACGAGCATGAGTGTTCAAAAAGTGCATCTGAATGTTGAAATCCAAATCATTTAGTCTGAATTTCAAGGATCCTCACTCCATCTGCAAAAGATCACCTCTAGGTCCTTATCTCGTCTCTTTTTATTTGCGTGCTGACTCAAAAGGTCAATCCTGACAATCCCGTTTCACAGTGTCTCCACACACAAACCCCCTTAACTGTAAACTGCTTTGCGCATGTACAGAAACTCTGTTTCACATATGGTTTTTCTCTGCATCATGCTGTTAGCCTCAATCTTCAACTTTACACTAAATAAGATATAACTGGTGGCAAAAAATTTAAACTAAAATATATTGCAAGAAGCAATCCTCAATCTAGCCTGAATTAGTTGCATGGCTCTGGAAACGTTATTGAACTTCTTGAGGCCAAAATATTATTGATAAACATGATGACTCGTCACCAAGATCATCAGCGTCAGTGTCGTCATAGAGCATTTTCCATGTGTACAATCTATCACGTGGCCAATGTAATCCTCACGCCTATTTTATGGGTCAGGCATTATGACTGCCATTTTAAAGACTGAGAATGGATCAAAGAACAAAGTCCCAATTTCACTGCATGAGGGAATTAGAACATGTATGAAATTAATACATTTTTTTCCTCTCTCATTTTCATTCAATGATTACAAATAGGTTTAATACCAATCTACATTTTTAAGTATTGCAATTTGAAAAAAAAATGCCTTTTGTACTAGGGAAATTCATAATTACTATGATACATCTTTAGTAGCAGAAAGGTTAATGAATTTCTCAAACCAGATGCTTTTCAATATCAAAGCTTCAGTTCAGTTCAGTTCCATCACTCAGTCGTGTCCGACTCTTTGTGACCCCATGAATCGCAGCACGTCAGGCCTCCCTGTCCATCACCATCTCCCTGAGCTCACTCAGATTCATGTTCATCGAGTCCGTGATGCCATCCAGCCATCTCATCCTCGGTCGTCTCCTTCTCCTCCTGCCCCCAATCCTTCCCAGCATCAGAGTCTTTTCCAATGAGTCAACTCTTCGCATGAGGTGGCCTAAGTACTGGAGTTTCAGCTTTAGCATCACTCCTTCCAAAGAAATCCCAGGGCTGATCTCCTTCAGAATGGACTGGTTGGATCTCCTTGCAGTCCAAGGGACTCTCAGGAGTCTTCTCCAACACCACAGTTCAAAAGCATCAATTCTTCGGTGCTCAGCCTTCTTCACAGTCCAACTCTCACATCCATACATGACCACAGGAAAAACCATAGCCTTGACTACACAGACCTTAGTCGGCANCAGCTTTAGCATCATTCCTTCCAAAGAAATCCCAAGGCCTATCTCCTTCAGCATGGACTGGTTGGATTTCCTTGCAGTCCAAGGGACTATCAAGAGTCTTCTCCAACACCACAGTTCAAAAGCATCAATTCTTCGGTGCTCAGCCTTCTTCACAGTCCAACTCTCACATCCATACATGACCACAGGAAAAACCATAGCCTTGACTACACAGACCTTAGTCGGCAAAGTAATGTCTCTGCTTTTGAATATGCTATCTAGGTTGGTCATAACTTTTCTTCCAAGGAGTAAGCGTCTTTTAATTTCATGGCTGCTGTCACCATCTGCAGTGATTTTGGAGCCCAAACAAATAAAGTCTGACACTGTCCCCACATACTGAGATTCTGATTTAACTTGGACCTGGATGGCTTTTACGTGCAGCCACAGTTCAAAAGCACGGATGTAACACAGTTGTGACATCACTCATATGGCTGAGCAATAACCAACTGAGATGCCACATTGATATCTACCATCTGTTAGCTCAATAACTCACAAGTTTAGGGTACTCTGGGCTACTCTTTAGATATAAGATGCAAAATAAATGAACTTTTATTTGTCGGTTGGCTGTGGGTATGCTGACTACACAATTTTTCAACAATTTTATCTTCCATGCTAGTAATAATTTTATATCATTTATATTAGAGAATCACCAGGAATGTCATATTACTCTGACCTAACGGCCTAGAATCAAATGTGTTCACGTGATATCAAAGTCTTCTACAACTTATTAACATATCTAAGCAACCAACTGCATGACACACAGAAACTTGAGAAAGTGGGGAAAATGTGGCATTAGAGTCCTTATTTCAGGCTTAGTTCTACCACTTACTGATTAGGGCAATGCATGTTTTTTCTCTGGACCTGCTTCTCCATTTCAAAAGTGTAGGAATTAGATTAAATGATCCCTAAAGTCTCTTGTCAGGAGGAGAAATGGCAACCCACTCCAATATTCTTGCCTGGGAAATCCTATGGACAGAGGAGCCTGACAGGCTATCATCCATGGGCTCACAAAAAGTCAGACACGACTGAGTGACTACACACACACACACACACACACACACACACACACAGTCTCTTGTGAGCTTCCCTGGTGGTGCAGTGGTAAAGAATCCGCCTACCAATGCAGGAGACATGGATTTGATGCCTGGGTCTGGAAGATCCCCTGGAGGAGGAAATGGCAACTCGCTCCAATGTTCTTGTCTGTGAAATCCCATTTGCAGCGGAGCCTGGTGGGCTGCAGTCCATGGAGTTGCAAGAGAGTCGGATGTGATTTAGCAACTAAATAACAACAACAAAGTTGTTATAGCCCTAAAGTATTTCAAGTTCTGATTTAGAAGGTACATATGTTTATTAAAAATCCTAACATGCTGCATTAAAAACATTCACTGCACTATTTCAAATCTCATTTATATCAGGCAAAAATTGCATTTATGGGCTGAATCAAATGTCAGTTAGTACATGGACTTCTTTCTGAAATCTTTTTTTTCCATTAAGTTTCTTTCAATGTAGGAATTTTCCTCCAAAGGTAATTTCCCTTTGATATTTTAATACACAAACTGAGATACAGTTGTCTTCACATTCCATTGTAAGATGTTTTAATTTACCCATACCCTTCTATGTACTCATAAATACAAAGACTATGGGAAAAGGCCAAGAATTACGAGTTTTGAAATGATCAAAACTCAGAGGAACTATTCTGGTCATACTGGTAATAACAATAAATGCAGAAGTACACTGTCAGCAACATTATGCATGGGTTACAGGAAAACTACCTTGCATTTATCATTATGTATTTCAGAACAGAGGGCTTCCCCGCTTCACAATAATCTATCCTTTGTTCTAGGAAGGCAGAATATGTGCCCATGATAAGCTGGATGAGAGAGTTCTGTGCTCTGACTGAATTTCCTATCTGCAAAGATGCTCTTTGAAAACCCTCCTACACTGTTAGTGAGAACGTAAACAGTTATAGCCACTATGGAGAAGAGTATGAAGGTTCCTTAAACAAGTAAAAATAGAGCAATCATATCATTCTGCTTGCTATGCAAGAGACCCTGGTTTGATTCCTGGGTCGGGAGGATCCCCTGGAGAAGGGATAGGCTACCTACTCCAGTATTCGTGGGCTTCCCATATGGCTCAGCTGGTAAAGAATCCACCTATCATGCAGGAGACTTGGGTTTGATTCCTGGATTGGGAAGATCCCCCCCCCCCCCC